>SNQJ01S0022516.1:121571-133625 GCA_010110895.2 Picea sitchensis
CTCGACTGCTAGACAGGCTAAGTAATCTCAGCATAACACCCAGTGATGATGGACGCATGGGTTTAACCGCCAGAGAAGCTGAAGAGTTGCAATGATGATCAGGCAGAACACTCGACATGGGGTGTAGAGCATGCAGAAGCATTGCGCACACAGCATGCACAAGGTGCACAGAGATTATAAGAATGTAGAACAAAGAAGAGATGGTTGATGTTGTTGAGAGTGATTCAGGCATGTAGAAGGAGGCAGTGTGCAGCAAATGAAATACACAGAAGAGGAATGGTGCATTGAATGGAGATGGTGCACAAAGCATAAAAGGTAGAAGAACAGAAAGCGCAAGGCAGGTGTGCAGGAAGACACTGATGCAGGTAGAGCAGGACAGTGTAGCAGAACAGTGATGAGACTGGTAAGCCATTGATGAACATTATATCACTGTAATAAGTTTCAGTAGCAAAAATTCATATTTCATAGTGGTAGGGAGGTTTTAGGGAGGACTGTTGTCCTAAGAGGTTCAAGTGGGTGCTTAAACACAGGGAGTTGTAGCTTCCATCTGGTTACAGCCAGAAAAACCAGGGTGGCAGGGTGGTGCAAGGGAGAATTGTTGTTCTCTGTTTTACAGGTTGGTGCCTGTGTGACTGGAAGTTGGTGCTTCCATCCAGTTGGTGTTGGAACACTTAGGGAGTTGTTGCTTCCTTCTAGTGGGTGCTAGAGAAACCAGGGAATTGGTGCTTCCTTCTAGTGGGTGCTAGAGAAACCAGAGAGTTGGTGCTTCCTTCTAGTGGGTGCTAGAGAAACCAGGGAGTTGGTGCTTTCTTCTAGTAGGTGCTAGAGAAAACAGAGAGTTGGTGCTCTCAGCAAATTGCAGCTTGCAAAACAGAGGTTGTAGCCTCACAATGAGTTGAAGCTCATATGTATGATAATGTACAGAATGTAAAGATTACTTATCATACCAAGAAAAAGAGGTTTTTACCCTTTATGGGTTTCCTCAGGAAATATCTATCTCTGTATATTTCATATGTGTCACTGATGTGAAATGTTCTATTGCTTACCTCCCTGCATTATTGTGATTGTCATTAAGTGCTCTGCAAAGAGTTTAAAATAAGCATAATTGTTTGAGCACAGTAACAACCGATTCACCCCCGCCCCCCCCTCTCAGTTATCCAACAAAGATCATTTTAAGTTTATATTAAAAAAGAATAAATTATAACTTGATTCTCTTGTTATGCCATACTCTCAAGTATTAGTCTCCATTGTGTTGTGCAACCACCCTCACTAGGATTCTCCTATTGGCCTTGAGTATCATTTCTCCTACACCTATTTCGCATTTCTTCTCCTAAGCCCAACAATACATTCTTCCACCAACCCCCAACTGCATTTATCCCACTATGCATATGCACCCTTGTTTGATGGTGTGACAAATCTCAAGATATATATCTTATACATTTAAATTATAAATTAAGAGTATAAATCTCATCAAACATGTTATATATGAGTATATTTATAATTTTATATATACTTGTAGCTTTATATACTTTTGAGTTATATAGTGGTAAGTTATATGTATGTATGTATGCCATGTGGTCTAGCGAGAACTTGGAACCACTGTTTTGACAATGATTCAAATTCAAATCTTGGTGGGCATGCTCCCTCATGTATGGGGCTTGATGCACTGAGTATCTTTCTATGCCATACTCTTGAGTCTTAGTGTCCATTGTATTGGGAAACTACCCCTCGCTAGCTTGACTTACCTTGCACCTAACTAGCATTTATCCTATGCTCGATGGGTATTTATCCTCCTATGTATCATGTGTCTTGCATTTCTCCTTCTATGTGTCACATGTCTTGCATTTCTCCTCCCATATCTACTATGTTTCACTTCCTAGTTCCAACTACACATATTCCCCCCTAACCCCAACTGTGTTTCTCCTATTGCGCATACATACCCTTGCTCCACTCTTTGACAAATCCCTACCCTCAAGATATGCATCTTATAAATTTAAAATAAATATTAAAAATATATATCTCATAAACACATCTTATATATGAGTATATTCGGTTGAGTTTCACTAGGTTATCAATTATTGTCACTAGCAATTAGCAATTGAACCACCCTCCACCCAAATATTTCAAGAAAGAGGGGGAATATATGAGGGTGGGGATAGGGGGAATATATGAGAAAACATAATATGTTTTCTCATATATTCCCCCTACCCCCACCCTCATGTTTTCTCTATTATTCCCCTCACCCTCACCCTCATATATGTTTTCTCTATTATTCCACCCACCCTCATATGAAGGTGGGGGTAATATATGAGAAAACATATTATGTTTTCTCATATGTGTTTTGAGAAAACATATATGAGGGTTAGGGAGGTGGGGGGAATATATGAGAAAACATATTAAAGAAAACACCCTCATAATAATAGAGAAAACATATATGAGGGAGAGGAGGGTGGGGGAAATAATAGAGAAAACATATATGAGGGTGGGGATGGTGGGGGGAATATATGAGAAAACATATATGTTCCCCCCACCATCCTCACCCTCATATATGTTTTCTCTATTATTCCCCCCATCCCTCTCACCCTCATATATGTTTTCTCTATTATTATGAGGGTGGGTGTGGGAGTGGGTGCAATAATAGAGAAAACATATATGAGGGTGGAGATGGGGGGAATAATTGAGAAAACATATATATGAGGGTGGGGGGTGACGGGAATATTATGTTTTCTCAATTATTCCCCCACCTCCACCCTCACCCTCATATATGTTTTCTCTATTATTCCATCCACCCCCACCCTCATATATATGAAGGTGGGGATGGCGGGAATAATAGAGGAAACATGGGATGAGGGGAATAATAGCGAAAACATAATCTCACAAAGTTTTCCTTAACAAAATATCTTATATGTGGATATATTTACCACTTGATATATACTAAAAGTATATAACTTTGTACATATTTAAGTTATATATATATATATATATATATATATACGAGGGTGAAGGTGGGTGGATAATAGAGAAACCATAATCTCACAAAGTTTTCCTTAACAAAATATCTTATATATGGATATATTTACAACTTGATATATACTATAACTATATAACTTTGTACACATTTAAGTTTATACACACACACACACCACTAGGTTACCAACTAGTCACCCAAGAAAGAGGGGGATTCCACAAAGTTTTCCTTAAAAAAGATAGCTTATATATGAATATATTTATAACTTATATATATTAATAACTATCTAAGTTTGTGTGTGTGTGAAGGGTTTGGGTGGTAACTTGGAGAAATGTTTGTAACAATGACCCAAGTTCAAATCAAGGTGAGCATAGGGTGGGATTTGTGCCCTTCTTAGCTTTAGTGTGGGAGGAATATATTTATTAAATGTTATATCATATTGAACTTGAGTCATTGTTACAACCACGGTATATATATAGTGCTAACACACACACAATCTCTCTCTCTCTCTCTCTCTCTCTCTCTCTCTCTCGTGTTGTAGTTTCCCACAACATGACACGTGTGTGTGTGTGTGTGGGTGTGTGTGTGTGTGTGTCATATTCTGGTTTAGTGATAACTTGGGACAATGGATATATCAATGACCCATGTTTCAAATCCTGGCAAGCTTTCTCCACAAGTGGTATTTGTGTCCTTTTTAGTTTTAGGTGCAAGAGGAATATATTTCTTAAATGTTATGTCATGTTGAGATTTAATGGTAACTTGGAGCGATTGTTATAACAATGACTCAAGTTCAAATCTTGGTGAGCACTGTCCCAATACATTTGTTGATGTTTCAAGGTAACTTGGAGTGATTGTTGTAACAATGGCTCAACTTCAAATCTTAGCGAGTATGCTCCCAATATATTTATTAAATGTTATTGACCAGTTTTTGTGAATTTTATTTTTTTTAATTTGAACATGTTTAACAATAATAAGATTAATAAGTGGACAAACTCAATGTTTTCCTCAAATGCTTTTTTTCTAGTGATCTACTATTGTGTTGTTCTTTTTTTCTTTTTTTTAACATTTTTTAACATTCAATTTCAAGTTTCTAAGTGGTTTTAAAATGGACCAGCTGCCAAAGCCCTGGATATAGATCCCTGATATAAATTACAGGTATAGATCCCTGGCATAAATCGCTCCTTAATTTAAGCTAGAATTTTTTCCCAAAAGGAAATGGGTTTTGTCTGCTTAACTTACTCCATATTGACAAAGACAAACCGAACACAAGTCACCCAGTACTAAGCGCAAAACCAATTCTAGAGAAAATTTAACATATTTCTAGCAGAAATCATCATATCATGCAACCACTTAAGTTACAATTTTCCGTAGAGGAGATGTGGGCCAGAGTGTTAAGGGAGTGGCAGAGGATCAAGTCTATCTAGAGGGATTTATTTAAAGGTTCACCGTTAAACTTATGTATGCCATTGCAATGAAGATAAAACCGCCTCTAAGAAAGAACTGCTACACAAGATGGATTGCCTAGGTAATAGAGACCTGAAACAATCACACTTGAAACCTCTTTGAAGTGATGAAGACTTTCTAAAATCTTCCAGAGATTGGGCAAAGATAATCAAGGTTGTCACAAATTCAAAATGTCAGTTAGCTTTTCAAGTCTCCTCCCACATTGGGATAAGCATATTTTGGAATACTATAATGTATGGGATAAGCTGCTAGTACAGAATACGAATGTGACTTTACTATGGGTAAGGCAATGGTAAGCATAGTCAAATGATATGGCCATATTTCGGAAAAAGGAAAAAAATCCATACTAAGTTTCTCCAAAAACACTGTCAGATATGACCTCGGATTTTTCTTCTTTTTCTTGGGAGAGGTTATCTTTTTGTAATTGTTCCAACATAATAATGAGTTTCACAACCAAAACAAAGGGTAAGTTCTCCCAAAATAAGCCTTGAAAATTATTCCAGCTCACAACCAAAACAAATGGTAAGTTCTCCCAAAATATGCCTTCATTAAGAAAATTATTACACGTCAAAAATCACGAATTTTCAACAATCACAAACCACATCACCAATAACCCAAATGTCAGAAAATATACCTTCTTGCAACAGTTACTTGGCACTTAGAGCACCAAAAGGGTTACCTTATGAGCTCTAACAACACCCTGAACAAAATTGATAATCTACCTCTCCAAGATGCTTAAAATGTTAGACTTCTTATTCAAAAGTCTAGGAAGATACCAACATTAAAAGAAAAATTGATTTACATGCATAGAGAATGAAGACGAACAAACTAGCTAGTCTTCATAATTTATGTTAGATTTCAGCGTAACCCAACACCCGGCAATTAAACCCTAGTAATACCTTAATTACTGCAGATTTACTTATTTAAAGCACAATTGGGTTACTAACAATTTAAATAAATCAGCAGAAGCAAAACAGGAAACCAAACACATGTACACAGATAATTTTTGGGTAAAAACCCCTAAGCAAAAACCAACAACATGATGATTTTACTATGATAAAATCAGGGCTATCGTCCTGGGAAAATGGTCCCTCTAAGGAAAATTAACAAACAACAAATAATTGATCACACCTCAAGATATGTCATTCGATCTTGTTGCCTGCTACTCCTTTGTTGTCCATTGCTCCCTTCTTCATACCCTGCCCCTGCACACTTGGATGAAAGTGTTTCTCCACCAATGTTAAGTTTACCCTAGATCTCCAAAGTGATCAATGGTTGAGATTAGATCTCACCAACACTTGAGATCAATGGCTAGGATTTAATTTAATTCACTAATGTCAAAACTTAGGCATTTCCTTAAATTAAACTCAATTAATTACAAAAAGACATTCACTTTTATAATTACTTTAATAAAGTGAATTTCTCAAGTCTTGGGAGGTATTAATGACGACTTCCACATGTTAGACTATTATGATCCGATCCTAACCCTTATTCATGGGTCATTAGTTAGTAGGATATGTTTTATATGTAATAAAGGTTGATATTAGTTAATAAGGCCTATTAAATAAAGGAAAATAAGTCAATGTAAGAAGACCTAATAGAAGCTTCCGCTTCTAGAAAGATCTTCCTCTAGAAGTTTCCTTAGAAGGTAGAGTTAGTATAAATAAGAGTAAGAGGTATTGGATATTTTTGTCTTGGAGATTATTGTAATACGTGTATGCTTTGTTGGAGGTTGCCCCTCCTCGAAGAGGCAAGTGAACATTGTTATATTTAATAAAGGTGCTCTTTCTGGTGTTATTCTGGTATTGTTCTAGTTATAATCTTGTTGTTCCATCACTGCTTGCTAAATATTTATGTTATGCATAATATAATTTATCTGGTATATTGCAAGTGGTATTAGAGCTCCTTCCTGGGCAGAACTTGTGGGGTAATTTTTTTTTAGGGTAGAGACGTATTCCAACATCTTTAAGCTACAAAGATCTGTCATTCCACACATAAACCCGCAGTCGGGAAATCATACACGCAGGAACTATAAGTGATACTTATGCGCACATTGTTGGCCACCCTTGTAACCCATGTTGGTACCCCTTCGAGTGGTAGCGCATCAGACAACACATGTATACGGATCGGCCTAGATATCCTAAAGCTCTCCATCGATAAACCAATCGGTTGCTTAACTACTAGTGTCACCGAGAACAACACTCGGGAAGATACTCTCTAGTACCTGGATAATCAGGTAGTACGACGAAGGGTACGGTCTAGCCTCTTTAGTTGGTGCCCTGAGATATTGGGTAGAGTACTATTGTTCGACCTCGCACGTATATAAGAGAGCTATAACACAGGGCAAACCCTTACATGTAGATACTCTAAAAACCCCAACCCTTGGGACGAACACAACTAATCTATTAGAGTGCAACTTGGCCCCTGCTAAATTTTTCGCTGGAGAAATACTCCCTGCCAACATTTTTTATTATTGAGAATTTGGGAATTTTGCCACTGCAGAAGTATTCAAGTCGGAGTACAACTCCGTAGGAGTAATTAAAACAAGAGTTTGGGGCCCGACCGCACCCTTATTTGTGACTTAGTCAATTGGATTCCTCTCTTCATTCCGATCGCAGTGGTACCCTTTACTTTTAAGCCTTTTTTTTCCCACGAACCCAACCCTTTCCGGGACACCCTTATTTGCGACCTATCTCATTGCAATCCTCTATTTGTCCTGATCACCCTGGTACCTATCATTTTTGTGGCCCATTTTTTCCGTCCTGACCCCTCATCTGCTACCTAAGCCACCACAATGCCAACCACCCGCTCTCAGAGCCAAGAATACTGGGAGTCTAAGGTGTTTAGCCTAGAACAACAAGTGTCCTCCATCCACACACAAGTCCAAGCTTCCATAAGCACAACAGTACAAGAAGTCGTCCACGTAGCCATGCAACAGATATTCAAGGGTAAGAATGTTGATCCCAATTCAGCGGACCCTCAAGTCTCCCATTACGAGCCTAATCATCCATTTCGCTCCCCTTGGGGTTCTCCACACTCTTGGAATAAGGTGCCCAAAGTTGACATGCATAAATTTGATGGATCCAACCTAGCAGGGTGGGTTTCTCAAATGGAACAATACTTCTCCCTTCATGATATTCGGGATGATGAGACCAAACTCCATGTAGGGGTTTTGTACTTGGATCAAGACGTTGGCAGCGGTGGCAGTGGCATAAGAAATGTTATCTAGGACTACCTACTTGGAACATGTTCACTAAAGCAGTTGGTGCATGTTTTGATAGGGAATCACATTTTTTGGGAAGGCTCACTAAGCTCCGCCAAACGAGATCAGTCTCAGACTTCGTCACAACATTTGAACAGTTAGTTATTCGAACCAAGGTCTTATCTGATGAATTTTACTTTGAATGTTTTATCAATGGCTTAAAGGAAGCCATCAGGGCTCATGTGAGCATGCATCATCCTACTACCTGGTTGCAGGCATGTCAATTAGCACTGGAAGCAGAGACCATCCTTCAGGTTCCTCCCCTGAAGGCTACTTTTCCCAACCGTCCTCGCCCCAAGGCTAACCCAGCTCCAACACAAACCTTAAAGGTTCAAAATGTCTCTCCAGCAGAAATGGCAGAGCATCGCAAGCAAGGACTTTGCTATTACTGTGATGACAAGTACTAACCGGGACATAAATGTAGGGAACAAAAGTTCTTCCAGATTGATGCATCAGCTTCATCTTTCAATGCAGACATGCCATCAAATGAGACTCATGACCCAGAGGATGCTCAACCAAGTGTTCACACCAAAGATTTTGTTGCAGTCCCTGTGGAACCAGAGGAACCTATCGTATCACTTCATGCCCTTTCAAGTATTTCGACCCCACAGACATTGAAGATCAAGGGCTACATCAAACATAAGTCGGTTGTGGTGTTGATTGATAGTGGTAGAACCCGTAATTGTATTCACCGCAGGATTGTTGAGGAGATCCATTGTTTTGTCCGCCCTATTTCTAATTTTCAAATCCTCATCGCTAATGGGGGTACGATGAAGTGTGGGGGTCACTGTGAGAATGTCAAACTCCAAATGGGGGATTATCATCTGAAAAACCCACACGTTCTCTATTGTCATGGGGGGTTGTGATATTGTATTAGGTGTGGAATGGCTTCGCACTCTGGGACCAATTACAAGGGATTATCAATAATTATATATGAGCTTCACCCAAGAGGCTCACACCTATACCCTCTGAGGTCTCCAAGCAAGCTCCCCTTAAATCATCAGCTCTCACAAGATGGAAAAAATGTTGAAGAAAAGGCCACCATGGTGTGATTGCTCAATTTCATGCCATCCAGGTCATTGATCAAGCCTCTATGGTAGTTCCTCCTAGGCCTCTCACAGGATATTACAGGAAATTTGTACACCATTATGGAAAAATTGCTAATCCCTTTACCGACCTTCTTAAGAAAAATGCATTTCATTGGACACCTGCGGTCGAGCACGCCTTCACAGATTTAAAGCGAGCCATGTGCATTACTCCTATCTTAGCAGCCCCTAACTTCAACAAAACCTTTGTGGTCGAATCAGATGCTTCTGGCACTGGTCTAGGCGCAATGCTCACACAAGATGCTCAACCTCTAGCCTTTACTAGCCAAGCGTTGAGTGATCGCAATTTGGGCAAATCTACATATGAAAAAGAAATGATGACCATTCTCCATGCGGTGCACACATGGCAGCCATATCTTTTGGGACGTCGGTTTCATATCAAAACACATCACCATAGTCTGAAATATTTTTTGGAGCCTCCCCAAAACAAAACAAGTGGTTGACCAAAATGTTAGGTTATGATTATGAATCATATATAAAAAGGGCAAAGAGAATATAGTAACTGATGCATTTTCAAGACAACATGAGGAAGACAACTCCCTCTTTGCCTTATCCTTACCGGTCCCTCATTGGATTGAAGAAGTTCGACAAGAGGGGCTAACACATCCGACTATATCCAGGTTAATTCAGCGCCTTCGGGAGGACCCTAATCCTCCCATCGACTACACTTGGCACGACAATATTCTCCGATATAAGGATCGCCCAATTCTATCGCCCTCTTCGACACTCGGTCGAGGCTCTTAAATGAGTTGCACTCATCAGCTATTGCTAGTCACTCGGGCTTCCAAAAGACCTATGCTCGCGCTCGTCGTTCTTTTTTCTGGGTAGACATGAAGAAGGATATACTTCACTTTGTCACAAAATGTGAGGTGTGCCAACGTAATAAAGGTGAAACCATCAAGTCTCCAGGAGCTCTACAACCCCCCTACCCATTCCAACTTCGATGTGGACAAACATCTCCATGGACTTTATAGTGGGCCTCCCAAAAGCTGGGAACAAGTCCGTCATCATGGTGGTGGTTGATCGCCTCTCCAAGTATGTTCATTTTTGTGCATTACCCCACCCTTTCACACCGACACTAGTAGCACAAGTTTTCCTTGATCATGTTTTCAAGTTCCATGGCATGCACACCTCTATTGTATATGATCGAGATCCAACTTTCACCAGCACATTTTGGCAAGAGTTGTTTAAATTGCAAGGCACCCAACTAAACATGAACACCGCCTATCACCCCCATTCTGATGACCAAACAGAAGTGGTCAGCAAATGTTTGGAAACCTACTTATGGTGTTTTGCTTCAGACAAACAACATCAGTGGGTGCAATGGCTCCCCTTGGTCAAATGGTGGTACAATACTTCATATCATGACCCCATATGAAGCAGTGTATGGCCAACGACCACCTACCATCACTACTTATCTTCCAAGCACATCACAAGTCCAATCTATTGCTACCATGTTGCAAGGTTGAACATCCACCCCAACGGCTCTGAAGGAAAACCTCCACATGGCCCAAAATCACATGAAGCAACAGGCGGACCAACATCGTTCAGAACGGGTTTTTCGAGAAGGTGATCAGGTGTTTCTCAGGCTCCAACGTTACAAACAAACATCTCTCAAAGCCCAGAGACATCCCAAGTTGGCACCCAAGTTTTATGGTCCCTACCATATTATCAAACGTATTGATTTAGTAGCCTACAAATTGGCTCTTCCAGCTACTTCCAAAATCCATCCAGTGTTCCATGTTCCCTGTTTGAAGAAAGTGGTGGGACAGAATTGCAAGGTCCAAACCATCCTTCCGGAATTAGATGAAGAAGGCTCCCTTTGGCTTCAACCAGAAGCAGTCCTCAATGCACATGAACATCAGTTGCATGGCAGAACAATCAAAGAGGTGTTGATCAAGTCGAAGGACACATCACCAGAGGATGCGACTTGGGAACCATCGGCCATACTCCAGCAGTTTCCGCATCTTCAGCCTTGAGGACAAGGTTGCTTTTGAAGGGGGAGGGCATGTTAGAAACCGATCCTAACCCTAATTCATGGTCATTAGTTAGTAGGATATGTTTTCCATGTAATAAAGGTCGACATTTGTTAATAAGGCTTATTAAATAAAGGAGAATAAGTCAATGTAAGAAGACCTAATAGAAGCTTCCGCTTCTAGAAAGATCTTCCTCTAGAAGTTTCCTTAGAAGGTAGAGTTAGTATAAATAAGAGTAGGAGGTATTGGATATTTTTGTCTTGGAGATTATTGTAATAGAGCTCTGCTCTGCTGGAGGTTGCCCCCTCAAAGAGGCAAGTGAACATTGCTATCTTTAATAAAGGTGTTATTTCTGGTGTTATTTTGGTATTGTTCTAGCTATAATCTTGTTGTTCCATTACCGCTTGCTAAATATTTTTGTTCTGCATAATATAATTTATCTGGTATATTGCATAAACAAAAAACCAATGTAGAAGTTCCTATCCAATGCTACAAACATCAACAAATTAAACCTTAGATTATGATATATATTTGAAAGAAAACAATCACTATTTACATCACGTGCAAGTTTCTTTTTTTTCCTAATATGGATAACCGAATTAAAGAGAATTAATCCATCTCATAATTAGTGGGCATTGAACCTTTTATCCAGTCTATTATTACATCACAATGTTTATTTTAACATCTGGTAGCATATATTCCATGTCCAAGATAATAAAAAAATTAATCATTAAATAAAACTTTGCTACAATATAACTTGCAACAAATTTACTACAAGGAACATTGTACCAGGGAAAACGCCTCTGGTGAGTTGTCTTGCAATAGAAAATAAATAATCCACTGAAAGAAATGCCCAGTCGAAAAAGGTGCGCCAGATCAACACCATCTGTTTTAAGGTTTATTCCTGCCAAGGAGTCTGTGCCCCTTGCTATCAGGGGCGAGCCTTAAGGTTCATACATGCCAAGGAGTCTGTGCCCCTTGCTATCGGGGGTGAGCCTTAAGCACCCCTCAGAAATCCTATCCAGAACACTGAAGTGACATGATCCCTGCCCAGAACCTTGCAAATAATAATTTTTGCCTTGCTCTTGGCACAGTACAGTGAAGATGATGACAGATCACGAGATAAATGTCCCAACATCAGGTGAACAGAATAAGCAAAGCACGTAAGCGCCACATGTTCAGCTATAATAGCATAAATTTTCAATATTTGACCATGTCTATTATTGCATTGAAATTGTCAAAAGCAACCTCAATAGAAACCGATCTTATAATACACAG
>SNQJ01S0022516.1:137628-149170 GCA_010110895.2 Picea sitchensis
TAAACCATCATCATTCAATGAAGCATTAAAAGTTACATGTGCCAATGACAAATATTTATGAAGTGTTCATGAGACAAGTTTGAGCATGAATTAAATGATATAACAATAATTGACAAGAGTAATGTTGCAACAGATTTGGCCAATCTATTCTTATCCCCTTAACAAAGAAATTATGAACCAGATGAGATGTTGTTTCAACAGAAATGAGACAATTGTTGTAGCAAATTTCAGAGCCCACGCATAGTCTAATTCTTAAGGGTGTTTTCAACGTTTAGACTATAACATAGCAGCAATATCACTTCAAAATTATGTTGCCAATAGCTGCCACTTGTATGCCTGGAATACCAATGCCCAAACTCAACAGTATGAAATGTGCCCTTACCAATGTGATAACCCCAACTGAGCTCTGCAGATTGGCCAGCTAGATAGCAATGATAGGTGACAATGAGCCAGCCATATAGGTCGATTGAAACATTTAATACAGGGGTAGAGAGATCTGGTCCAATGAGGGGACTAGAGCACTCCTATTTGCCATAAAAATGATATGAAACTTTATTGTAAACACAGTCCAGGAATTGACCCTCTTACTCTGCAAAATAATGGAACGCTATACCAATTTGAGAGGCCATTTGATGACTAAACCCACAAACAAACAAAAAACGCTGCACCAGAGATAGCCCCCAAACAGTATTCAAACTCTGTAAATTATGACAGTGAGAAGCAGAGGTATGTAATTAAGATGGAGCAACGCCCTAGATTATTAATAAATCGTTGAAATCACTTAGCAAACGGCCAGGTGCCAAGAATAATCTAGGATATAAATACCTTGAATTGCTCTTCCAAATTATGAAAACAAACTTTGGGTATGTCTTTGGAAACCCTGCAGAAGTTTAACAATGTATCGACCTGGAGTATGACCAATGAAGAAAAGGCGACTATCCAAAGAAAGATAAAATCGTTGGGGCAGATCTATGGATGGCTTGGTAGCAGAAACAGTTTAGATCAGGAATACATGCAACGCTCCACTTGAAATGGATACATTCACTTCAGATCTAACTTTGAAACCTTTGCAAACTAAACCCAGAATACAGATCTGCCATAGGAGAAGATTATAGGGCTGTATAGAAATACATCTGACCTGTAAAACAAATAAATACCCCTAGGGTTTGAAATAATGATAATAAGCAGCAGCAAGACTAGTTCAAAACCCTTAAACTGCTGGTGGAGTATATAAAATGATGGATCGACCAACAGAGAAATCAAAGAAGGATATGGAAATATAGCTCAAAAAATTAGAAAAAGATGGGTAAAAAATTAAAATTTATTTGTTGACTGAAGAAACAAGTGAAGAATATCTGCCTACCATTGGGCCATGGGGTCCTCTTATTTTGGTGATATTCCCTAGTTAAAATTGTTGATGTTTTCCCTCACCTAGCGCTGGCAGAAAAGCACCAACTAGAGAGGGTTACCAGAATGAAGGGGGTTGAATCAAAAAATAAAGCAAGCAACCAGTTCAAACAAGGTTATCTTAAACAGCAATGAAGTAATAAGAACAAACCATTAAGATCTTCTTCCTAGATACATTCATAAGCATACCTGAAAATGCTTGGAAAAGGAAAGAGATAGAAGTAATTCTTACCACTTTGGTTTGTCCTTCCCTGCAAGAAAAACTCTTTCCTCATCAAAGATGATAGCCCAGTCGATCTCCTTTAAAAGAAATGGAACATCACTTGAATAAAAGGACACTAGAGACAAAATAGCAAGAGCTTCTTTCTTTACTCTCCAATGAGTGAAAATGGAGGACTTCTCGTTTTATAAGTGAGAGTCTCATCAAATACATTACAAAACCATGTGCTAGCTCAAAACCATGAGTTCAAAACCATTTGCTTCAATAAAACCATGAGCAAAATAAAATAATAATAAAATACATGGATAATTTGCTCAAGAAATACATCTCTTTAGAAAGGGACAAATACAATAAAATATAGCTCAAAAGAGGTGCGCCCCTCCCAAAAATGATGTCAATGTCTAGAAGATGGTCAAATGGTCAAAGTAGCTCCAACATTCACAAGAAATCGTCCACATGAGGTATAAATTATAATAACCCCACACGTGTGAGTCGTCCCATCAAGAAATAATAAGTGGCATGTGTGGGCTCCATAAGGCATGCACTCCAACAAGGGTCAAATATGGATGCCACATCATCAAGAAGGAGTCTAAGTGGCATGTGTGATCATCCTCATAACGTGCAAACACCCTCTCCAATGCAGTAAATGCCCCACAAGTGGTACAAAAGGGAAGAAATAATGCATGAATATGCCATGAAGTTTCCAACAGAGCAAGGAGGATGCATGTAAATGGTCCACATGGCATGTGTGACGACATGGCATCACTATCACTGCCCAATGTACTACCATGGATCCCAATGCGATGGCGTGTACTGCCGATGCATTACTGCGAATCCCAATGTCTACTCGTATGCCCATAAAGAATTTTTATGGATTGTGCAATACTTGAGATCCCAAGGCAATGTCAGGATCTGAGAGGCATAGAATTTCACACATCCCAATGCACAATACCCACTTGAGTGATGGGTCTAGCCTCTTAGCAAACTATTAATTGGTAGCACCTAGTGACAATCTCTTAGAAAAACATAACAAAGGGGTTAATTTAATACTTGCCTAAGTCTTGCAAGGGAACAATATTACCCTTATACATGCATCAAATCCTTAAAAAAACATATTTCCGAAGTATCTAGGTGAAAGTTAGGCAATAATGTGTAATAATGATGAAAGGGAGGGGAGTGTGTTCATGTGATGACCCTCAAAGTCTTAGATATGCCCGGGTCTTATTTTTCCAATATTTTATTCATCTATGCTTCATTTAAGCTAGGCATTTTATTGTTTAATGTGCACAGAGGGAGCTTAGAATTGAGTTACCATCCTCGACACTATTTCTTACCACCCCTTCAAACCTTTTTCTTCATATGTTCAATTTGTGAATGGGTCCCTTTTCTTCCAAATATTCTTTAGACAAACCGGGGACTAGGGCATTGGCCTTTTTTAATGAAATTGCTCGTAGCTATGTTGGCTTTTTTAAACTTTTGAAATATCTTCACCTCTTAGCCTTAATTGCTTTATTTGTTCAGGCTTTAACTTTGACCTTTCCTTTTTACCTTTGAGAAATCATACATGACTAGGATGAAACTCTTTTATGTAGATGGAATGAATGATTATTCTAGGAGGTGGAGAGTGGTTAGTATGGTTGGGATATGGATAGTGCTATTTAGCCTAGACACCTAGTAGTACAAGTTAACCAAGGAAAAGACTCATTTCTAATAGAAAACATGTTCCCCGAGGTACTATGAACCAAGAAATAAAACTATATAATGTTATGAAATGCCAAAAGACAATCGTTAGGTGTGTACCACTTTATGACAAGCTAAGAAGTTATATAATTAAGTTCAAATGAGTATTAATACATGGAATATCAAATGAAGCAATCTAACCATACCATACCACAATGCATGTGTCATCTGAGGAGCAGGGATGAAGGGGATAGATCAGAGCTACCGCAGTTGAGCTAACACACCCATGTATCATGGTGGAGGTAAAGAAGAAATTTGTCTAGATCTGGCAGAGATAAGCATGACACCTCATGCAAACAACATGACACCCTTGCAAGGGTATCCAAGGTTATTTACCCTTGAGGAGGTAACATAAGGCAAATTCTTAACCAATCTATATTTAGAAGGCTTTTCTAGAGTTATAATTGTTTTTGAATTAAGCCCGTTTTGCACCAAACCATTTGTGGTCCCATCATCAGGAAGAATGAATTTGTGAGGAAACAAATAGAATGCCTCCAATATAAAAGAGAAAGAAAAATCATCCAAGAAGAAAAAAA
The DNA here is from genome assembly GCA_010110895.2 of Picea sitchensis. Classification (NCBI taxonomy): domain Eukaryota; kingdom Viridiplantae; phylum Streptophyta; class Pinopsida; order Pinales; family Pinaceae; genus Picea; species Picea sitchensis. The sequence continues at coordinate 141,532 of SNQJ01S0022516.1, forward strand.
CTTTTAGTTTTATTGTTGTGGATAATTATAATTGCAACGAATTTGGGCTATCCCTTCTTAGCCTTAAGATTCTTTGCCCAAACAACATTTGAGAATACACCTTTACCATAAGATGGTATAATTTCATAACCACCATCAAGGACCTCACCAATGCAGTAACTCCAGAATGGTTTCCTATCCAAAAAACTAGCCTGCACTTCAAATGTTTATGCCACAATTCCTTCTTTTCGATGAGCTTCAATTAACTCATTCTGAGAGTCATGACAGATGATGTAAATATTCCAACCTAGATGATCTCAATTTGATGTAAAAATTCCAACCCTAGATGATCTCAATTAAATAATAAATTGTTGAATTTAATTAATGCAGAAATTAAATTTCAAACCATAGCATCAACCACACAATGGTTGGAAATTAAATAGTGGAAGCATAAAACACATACATAGGGATTTCTCCTTCAAAATCAGTGTTTTATTCCTTTGAAAACTTACAAGGAAACCTCCATAGTTTGCTAAAAGCAGCAATTGCATGGTCAACAAATCAACTTGAGTTGAGTTGTATAGCGTGTTGATAAAGTACAACCTGATGTACGACTATACGCCTGTAGTCGTACAACTATACAGACCTGTATGTACGATTGAAAGGATCTGGTCGTATGGCTATACGGAATTGTTTCGTGTAACTGTATGGAACTATACATATCCGTATAGGTGTACAAATCTGTATTGTATCACCCTGCCTACTATCTAGAATCACCTTCGCTTGAATCCCTGCTGCTCTCTCTCTCTCTTGGTTGCTCAACCTACTCAACTATTCAACTGTATGCAAACCCTCTATCTTGACCTGTCTTTATACTTTTAGCTGAAACCCTAATCTCATAGTGATATCTATGGTTGAGATTAATTCCTAGTCTAAGTCATAAATGCATGAAAACATTATTAGACTTAACAACTAAAAATAAGACATCACTTTTTAGCCCAAAGGGGTTGGATCCAATGGTGGAAAGTGAGGATTTTTTCACCATTGGGCAACGTTCAATTCCAATGAGGGTCGCTTAACCTGAAGCCATGGGGACATCTTGAGGTAGTGGTCAAACATGTGGTTGCACTCAAAGATATTATATTAAATGATATCATGACCTGTGCACACATAAGTGAATCAAAGCCCAACCCCATGTCCTTCAATCTGAAACAATCAAATAACTTGAGTGAGCGCGATGGAGTTGCTTCTGTGCATGGTTGCAGCGATAGGGTTTAACCCTGGCCGCTTGTTGCCCCTGCGCGGGTCTGATCTGAATCCCTCGAACTAGCCTCCTTCGCCAACCATGGCGATGGCCTCATTTGTCTCTGTTGGTACCCCAAGCCGTGGGGTCGTTCCCTCCATCTCAGTGTCCAAGTCGGTTTCGGTTTCACAGTCCAGTGCCTCTTTTTGAGATGTTGTCAAGCCGTACTCTGCTCCCTCTTCTTCGCCTCTTCTGGTTTAGGAAGCACCTTCTCTTATCATTCCCATGGAACAAGACGTTGAAGAAGAGGAAGAGTATTACAAATCCGTGAGTTTGGTCCATCGCTCCAATGGTTTTTGGCCAAAGTTAGCAGATCTCAAGAGTTGGATCTCTGCTACATGGATCCCTATCATGCAAAAGGAAGCTTTCATTCATCCTTGTGCAAAAGACTTCTTCATTGTTGAGTTCAACATCGAGGAGGATTGGGATCTGATTTTCAACTTAGGTAGGTGGTTTTGCGAAAACTCAAGTTTGTGCATGAAACCCTGGACTCCTTTCAATCCTGCTACTGACTTCTCTCCTCGGCCCTAATTTGGGTGAGACTTCCCAATCTACCCTTGCATCTTTAGGGTTTACCCTCTCTTGAAGCCATCGGTTCAACATTAGGAAAGTTCCACTTTGCAAGCCGTGAAACTACGAGGCACGACACCTCTACTTTTGCTCGTATCTGCCTAGAAATGGACTTCAGTAAAGGGTTCCCAGCTGAAGTTATTCTTGGATGTATTGGTCACCAGAAAGTAGGATGGAACGCTAAGGCACAAAGTCTTCAGGAAGAAAACTCACATAGATAGCTACCTTCACGTCAACTCCCACCACCACCCCTCTCAAAAAATGGGAGTTTTCAATATCCTAGCCATAAGAGCAGCAATAATCTCTGATAAAGAAAACCTAGCAGAAGAAATAGACCACCTAACCAAGGTCTTTTAGAAGATAGGCTACAAAGATAAGGACATTAAAAAGGAAATGGAAAAGAAGGAAAGAAGGACTCGAACTCAAAACGATCAAACCCCTAGCTTGAAGGCTTACCTTCCCTACATCCAAGGGGTCACTGACAAGATTGCAAGGGTCTTGAAAAGAAAGGAAATTACAACCTCCTTCAAGCCCTTGACAATTGTCAGATGAAGTATGAAGTCTGTTAAAGACCACACTGAGCAACGTCAAGGGAAAGGCATCTAAAAGGTTTCTTGTTCTTGTGGTAAGTGCTACATTGGGGAAATTGGACGATCATTCCATGTTAGGATAAAGGAGCATGAAGCAGACATTAAAAATGGGCACCTCTGCACCTTAGCTTTGGCTGATCATTCTCACAATACCAAGCATCATGTGTGCCTTGAGGATACTAAAATCCTCGCAAAAGAAGACCACTACTACGGAAGGCGCCTCAGAGAGGCTCTAGAGATAATCAAGCACCAAAACAATATGAACAGAGATGGCGGCCTAGAAGTAAGCAACTTTTGGCACCCCTTGATGAACCAACTAAGGAGCCCTAGAAGATCAGGTCAGAACAATCAAGTTTGAACAGGAGGTTTGTTTCTATCCTCCTTTCCTTTGTTTTTTGCCCGACACTTCTTCTTACCATAGGATTTAGATAAACCCCTTCTTATTAAGCAATTTACTTTATAGTATTATCTTTAGCTTATTTAAAGTAATTTTATATTATATATTATTATCTTTTAATAACATATTATAACATATATTATTATCTTTTATAGTATAACATATATAATTTCACCTTATATACTACTTACTTCATTAATACTTAGGGTTAATATTTGGGTCCTATTACTTCTCTACTTATTACATTACATAATACTTAAGGTTACTCTTATTATGATATCACATTACTAATATATAACGTATATAAATTCACCTTATATACTACTTACTTACTTCATTAATACTTCGGGTTAATATCTAGATTCTAATACACTATTATCTACTTGATAAATTATGTATTAATTATCATTCAATACTTAGGGTTTGTAATTAATATAGCATATTAATTTATGTATTAATTATCATTCAATACTTAGGGTTTGTAATTAATATAGCATATTAATATATTAGCTATAAGGATATTACAAATACATTATAAACAATTTAACATAAGTATACTATTTGTTAATTATATATATATATATATATATATATATATATTAGGGTCTATGATATATTAATTTTACTAATTATATTAAATTATATTAATTAAAATTAATTATCATTTACATATATATTATTAGGGTTTATGATATATTAATTATATAATATTATTACTTTATAATCCATTGTGTAATTTAACATAATATAACTATAGTCTACTCTATATGTACTATTAATTAACACATTAAATTAGGGTTTATGATATATAGTATTATATTAAGTTTAAATTAGGGTTTAATTTAGGGTTTCTAGATTTAGCTGACATGGTTACAATGGTTCTTGCATCTCGTATTTATAAGTGGAAATCTCCAGCTCTTACCTTTGACGATTGGTCTTGATGATGAATCCAGTTAAGGATTCAAAACGTCAAGTAATAATGACTTCAACTGTGGGAAATCCGGAAGATCTCTACGAAGTTATTCTTATTGGTAAAAATTATTCTTGGTCTTAGAAACTAGACTGTGAGAGAGTTTCCTTGCATTGCAAATCTTGTTTTGAAACAGGTCATCTTGCAACCCATTGTCCCAAAGGGTCTAAAAAGAATAGAAAGCATCAGAAATCCACTTGGTGGGTCGAATCTAGTGACGACCATCAAGTAATCTCAAAAGACTGTGGACAGCCTCCACAAGACAGTGAAAAGCCTTCTCAATCAAATCCTCCTATTCAACCAACTCAGTTATCTCAAGACTCATGCCAAGAATCCACTCAGAAGTCAAAGAAAGAGGTATCTTCCCTTTAGGTCTCAGATCAAGAACTTTGGATCCAGCAATCCCCTCCGCCATCAGCATGTTGGGCAGATCAGACTGATGAAGCTAAGGTACCAAAACAAGAAAAAATAGAAGCTTCAGATCAAGACAATCCAAGAATCATAGGCATCACAAATACACCAACATCTGCAAATGAAGTTTGGATGATAGTCGAAAAGAAGAAGAAATCACATGTAACATTACAACCAATGTTAACATGAAGTCAGGCCCGCAAGTCAGGCAAAAAGGCGAGATCTTCCCCGACAGGTTAATTTAGATGCAGTGTCTCTTCAATTTTATCCTTCAAGTCTATTTCTAAGTGTATTCAGTAAGGTTGTTCTATGTGAAGTTTCCAATTGAGTATTTGAAACAGTCATTTGTAGCTTGTAGTAGTTGTCTATTTGAGGCCCTGGATTGGCCCGAATTTACTTAGATTTTGTAACTCATCGGCATGCTCCGGCCGCACCCTTTTTTGATAATACAAATCTCCTAGTTTTTGTAAAAAAAAGAATAAGACTTCACTTTTTACTAAAGTGAATTACAAAATAGAATTTATTTTCGAAAATAACTTGAACTACTTCCAGCACGTTCACTTTGAACCTGTGCAAAAGTTCTTGTTTGAGATAAATTTCTCAACATTCCCTCTTAGCGATGCAAGGATTCTACAGCAATCCAAGTTTGTCTCTGAAAGCTTCAAACTTCCCTTTTTCCAAGGGCTTGGTCAGAATAGCAACCACCTATTGATTTGTGGAAATATACATGAGCTTCATTGCTCCCTTTGGAACATTATCCCATATGAGGTGATATTTGATATCTATATGCTTGAACTTGTCATGAAACACTGGATTCTAGGAGAGTTTGATACAACTCTAATTATTATAGTAAATAAGTATAGTTTCCAACTCTTGATTAAACGATCCTACAAGTAAATTGCGAAGCCAAATGGCCTCACAACTAGCAATATTGGCTACCATGTATTCTACCTCTACTAAGCTAAGAGCTATGGTGGTTTGCTTCCCGTTGAGCCAGGATATCATCCTTGATCCCAAGCGAAAGCAGCACCCTAAGGTGGTTTCTTGTAGTGGCATTGCCTGACCAATATGACTCTAAATACCCTTACATCTTCACTTCACCATCTCCAAGATATGTCAGACCATACTCCATTGTGCCCCTCAAATACCTAAGCACATGTTTTGTTGCTACCCAATGCTCTTGCCTTCGCTCCACCATGAATTGACTCAAGGTGTTCACTGCAAAACATATATTTGGCCTAATGTTGACCAAATACATCAAGGAGCCTATTAGTTGCTTGAAAAACGTGGGATCCACTAACTCTGAATTTGAAGTTGTCACCTTCATATTAGTGATCATGGATGTGGCCATAGGATTGTAGTCCTCCATCCAAATTCTCTTCAGGATATCAACTACATACTTACCCTGCCCAAGGAAAATCTCCCCTGGTCTCTGCCAAAGCTCCAAACCCAAGAAATAATGCATCATGTCGATGTCCTTCATCTCGAACCCAGCTGCCATGTTTGCTTTGCACCCTACAATGAATTTCTTTACACCTGTCAAAAACAAGTAATCTACATACAACACCAAAATGACCAGATCAATCTCAACAAATATGTAATATAATTAGAATTTGCTTCGCTTTTGGTGAAGCCCATACTCTGCAGATATCTATCGATCCTAGAATACCATGCTCTCGGTGCCTGCTTGAGTCCATACAAGGCTTTCTTAGGCTCGCACAAATGGGACTCCTTCTCGTTTACCTCAAAGCCCTGAGGCTGCTCTATGTGCACTTCTTCCTCAATGATCCCATTAAGGAAAGTTGTCTTCACATCCATCTAATGCATCCTCCATCCCACAAATGAAACCAAGAACATAACTACTCTAATGGAAGTGTACCTAGCGACTGGAGCAAATGTCTCTTCGTAGTCCACTCCCTCTCTCTGAGAGAACCCTCTCGCCACAAACCTCGCGTTGAACTTCTCAATGTTGCGATCTACTGCATGCTTGATCTTGTAGAGCCACTTAGAACTCACATTATGTCCCAAACACCATTTTCATGATGGAGGTGTACTCCACCATGGCATCCCACCATACCTGTTGGTTTATTGCCTCCTAAAAGCTAGAAAGCTAGAAATCTAGAATGTTGCTCATTAATGCCATATAATCTAGAAACTTCTTCAAAGGTCTACTCTCTCTAAATGTAATCCTAGGAGTCTCAACATCTTACTGAACATCCCTTGATGTCTAAGTGAACCATCGACGTCTCCTGACAGAAGTGGAAGGGGTTATTGTCTCCCCCTCTTCACCTGAGGATTGTTGTACTACTCTAGCAATCACTGGTGACCAAGGCTCAACCTTCGAACCTTCTTGCTCCTCATCCTCTATCACTAGAATAGGCTCGTGAGACTTCCTAGATGCAAAATCTTCCTCAAACTTTACATCCCTACTTACTATTGTCTTCCTCTGCTCTGTAATATAGACCCTGTAAGCCTTTGAAGTCTCACTGTAACCCACAAATAAACCCTTCCTACTGGAGGGCTCCAACTTGGTCCTCTTCTCTATCGATACATGGATATAAACTAGACAACCAAAGATGCAAAAATGACTCATCTTCGGCTTCACAGCAGTGAATGCCTCCTCTGGTGTCTTGTCCTCCAAGATCCTTTAAGGACACTGGTTCTAGATATAGACTGTCGTGTTGCATGTCTCTACCCAAAGAAACATCAACAAGTCCTGGTCATGTATCATGGCCTTAGAAGCCCCTACAATGAATTGATTCTTCCGCTCTGCAACCCCATTTTGTTGTGGGTTGTATGGAACTGTCAACTCCCTCTTGATTCCTGCAAGGATTCTTCTGCTCTGGCGACCCATTTTGTTGTGGGTTGTATGGAACTGACATCTCCCTCTTTATTCCTGCATCCTTGCAGAAACCCTTGAACTCCTTGGAGGTATACTCTCCCACATTGTCCGATCTCAAGATCTTGATCTTCTTCCTTGTTTGGTTTTCCACTAGAGCTTTGAACTCCTGAAACCTACTAAAAACCTCATCCTTGGTCTTTAGGAAGTAGATCCAAGAATTTGAAGAGAAGTCATCAATAAAGGTAACATAACACATGCTTCTTGTTATTGATGCTACTGACATCAGTCCACAAGCATCTGAATGTACTAGGTCTAGAATCTCCTTAGACCTATGCTCATTGCTTGGGAAAGCAGTCTTGGCATGCTTGCCAAGTGTGCACCATCTGCATACACCATGTTGCTCAATACTAAACTCTAGAAGACTTGTGACTATCTTCCTCATAATAGGCAACACCTTGTGATGGAAGTGCCCCATCTTCTTGTTAAGTTTTGGTGTACCTTGGGAAGTGGTTCCCTTGTGGTTTGGAGCCTCTAACCACAAGAGGGAGATGTTGGTACTCTTGTACTTTGTACTTTG
>SNQJ01S0022517.1:0-13777 GCA_010110895.2 Picea sitchensis
CCTCCTAGGTTCTAATAGTTGAGGATCGTTTTCTAGTTGTTGAATGACCCTTTGGGATTCTTCTAATAACAACATCCCCCTCCTTTGTGTCTTTGTGGCTTCTGCTGCTTTGTTTTCTTCTCTAACCCTGAGGGCTTCTTGAGTCGTCTGTTCTCTCATTTTGACTTGCTCATCCATACTCATAGCTTTGAACCTAGTCATATTTTGGTTAGCTTTTCTCTGTAGTACCTCCTCCTAGTCCTGAGCACATTCTGTAAAGATATCATCTTCAAAATTATCATTTGTGTATGGCCAACAGGAAGAGACTTGTGGTGCATGTTGAAGAACTAGGCCTTTAGGGTCATGTTTGTGAAATCATCCTGTTGGGAACGTGTATTCCAGCTGGCTCAAACCCTCTTGTTTTTATTTCATAGTATCCTTCACTATGCAAAACCCTACATGGAAACCATAGGGTATGAATGCTTGTTTCTTGTCTTTAACCAAAGTGGCATTATAGCCCTACAGGATGGTCTGGTAACAGATTTCTCCTATGACGAGCCAGTCTGGGACATGAGCAGGGAGTAAATGTGGTGCGTCGGTAGCCCAAAAAACCCTGATATAAGTCATTTTTTCTTCTAGGTACCAGTGGCCTACTTTTGAAATCATTTTCTTGGCCGCTACATACAGTCTTGGGCACTCTTTCTTGAAAATAATAAAATAGAACCGAGATATGAATTCATCACAGATGAGAGCATAAAAAAAATTGTACATGTTTTCCCCTAGGATGCTGAAGTAGACATGTACAGGTAGCTCGGCGACATGTCAGCTCAGATTTATGTCGGCGAAGACATTCCTTGCGTAGATTACGTCTAGCATATATGAAGCCATGTGAAAAGCGAGCGCTTCTCCATCCTTTGGTGTTTGAGCCTGCAATATGTTGGTGCTCAATTTATTAGAAATGATTGTTCCCCAGTTGAAGCTACTCTTGGAGATGTCCACAGTGTATGCTAGGGGAAACCATGCCTCTAAGAACTTAGCGCAATCTCTCTCCCCGTACAATTGGCAGATTAGAGCCATTAAATAGACGTATGAATCCCTTAGATTTGTTGTCTTGTACCAGTTGTTTCTCTGGTTTGTGAATTTTTTTCCTTCCTTCCACCAGGAGGCCATTAATCGGTTGGTATCATGGAACTCATAGAAATTCACTACAAAATCTGTGTTTAACCGCTCCTCCAGGTCCCTGATCTTGAAATATTTCTAGGCCTCTGTCGAGAGAAAAACACCGACACATCCGTCATTTTCATAATTCACTAGGCACTTCATCACGTTTGTATGGTCGATTATCCACCCCAGAGTCTCAATATAGGGAAATATCATGGTTCGGTAGGATACCATATGCATCCATGACCATCAGATGTTCGAAAAAACCTGGTCGTCGAGCACCCTTACATATGGGTCGTTGCGGGGAATAAATTCTGGGAAATATTTCTGGTTAATTCTGTTGAACAAATATCCCCATTGTGGGAGCATTATATTTGACCCAATGCTTTATTTTATATCGCCAAAAGTAGGGGGCTGAGGAAATTCCTTATTAGTTGATGTTTTGATGATCGGTTCCGCTCTAATAACAAATTCCAACTGCCTCGCAGTGTCGGGAGAAGATCCTTCACCGACCTCTGCTTCCTTCAATTTTGGTGCCCCTGGCGAGCGTCTGGTCATTGGCTTCCTTAGAGGCATTTTTATGCACAGAGAGAAAAGTTAGACACCGTGTTGCAGAGAGAATACTGATATATAAATAAAATTTGATCGTTGAAATGATTAAATTAACACATACCTCTTCTTTGCACTAGCTTAACTTGGTTTTGAAATTCCGAGAATCAAGTGCAACTCTTGAGACACTCTTTTTGCTTCTTCAACTGCTCTGGAACTGAGAAACTTGTGTGTAGAATGTTGGGGTTCAAAATTGTCTTAGTGATTTAAAGATAGAGAATACTTATCTTATCGCATCAGTTCATCAATTCTGGGTGTAAGTGTGGCTCTACAAAATATGTCTTGAGATCCACATTATGCTCAAGATTAAATGTAGCCGTAGGTTGGCAGCGCAGGAGCGGGCTACATTGTGATTCATCGGCGATTTCAAATTCTCGTTATTCAATCGACGCATGGGGTAGAAATGTATGCATAGTGAAACATTAATTGGCCTATTAAATGGAAAAATCTAATCTTATTTTTTGTTGAAAACGTCCCATCATTCCGCTAATTTAAACGGGTGGATCGGGAGTCAGTGCTTTTCTTAAGATAATGTTCGTTGATATCTCTTGGAAAAATCTCCAATCCCAATCCATATTGTCGTACAACACTGATGTGGAAATGTTTACCTGGTGACTAGGACACGGAGAAACCTAAGGTGACTCGGGATGAAACTAGGTTGTACGAAATGCCTATGCGTCAAAGGCACCTGGTGTTTGAAATTGACTTCTTCATTTAAGAGTTTATTCGGAATCGGAGATTTTCGTTAGCTAAGCGTTTTAACAAATAGGTCATCCCATGTCAATGCCGAAAAAGTATCAAGTATTGGCGATATGTTTAAACAATTGTTCCTGGATCACCCCCCTTGAAACTTGCTGATGTTGAACATGCATTGGTGATCGATGATCAGCGATGTGTCGACGAGAAAATTTTCCATGATTTAAATCTTTGAGATTTCACCGACCTCGAACAAATGCATCATTAATCGGTCATCGAAGGTTCGTCATGTCCCATGTCAGTGTTTATCCCTCTCATATTTTTCCAACGTCGATGGGATATCGGCCATTTCTTGAATCTTCTTTGCGAACAACCAGCGCAATCCTCCTTCATTTTCTTTCTCGATGCCAATGATACATTGGTGATCAGAKATTATTGTCACTACATGGTCATATTTTTTTCTTCTTGGATTTCGCTTATGCCRAAAATAGGTGCGTGGAGAATAATTTTAGTTGTGAATTCTTGGTTAAAATGCCAGGTTCTTTTTAGAKAAAAAAGGTTTCAATTTGACAGGTCTAAATAAATCTGAACGTGATCAATGATGAGACATGGAAGAAAAACTTAATGATCCCTACACAATAGACTCAACTCAGAAAGAAGAAAATAAAACAAGTGGTACCCAAAAAGAGAAAAAAAATCAAAAACTTTTAGGGTGTGTTGATCGCTCAACAAATGGCAATTCTCTAGGAGAAAACGAAATCTCTTCTTCGTCCTTTGGGCTTAACTTGTGCAGAATCTAGTTGAGAAACTAACTGGCTCTATTTTTATCAGAGTATTTCCTATCCACGTGTATACAATTTTCGTCTTGTGAATTTGGGTCTCCCTATGGATTTTAGCCCTTATCTCACCTTTTTTCCTCTTGATTGTGACCCACACAACTCTTTGACAAGATCCAGGTAAGGCCTTCATTGGTTCGAGGCCATTTTAGTTATCAGTATTCCCTCACTATGATGTTGCTATGCTGTCAGTGAGCGTCCATAGCCCCGACGGAGTCACCCCAACGTCACAGACCTTGCTCTACTTCCAGCGAGCATCCATAGCCCCAGAGAAGTTATCTACATACCCTCTTAGAATTTTCACTCATTTATTATAATTGATTTATTTCCGGTAGAAATTTTTTGAGTGAGTTAGAGAGGACATCTGTTATCTGCAAGGTGAAATTATTCTTAGCTCTGTCTAGAGGTACATGTGATCCTTTCCAACTTGCCATCTTTCCCTTTGGGCTTTACCATACCACCAGGCGGACACTTCATCACTTACCAAGGTTGTTTGTTTTTCAAAGACAAGAAATATATCTCCTTGAAGAAATTTGTAATTGCCCAACATTTCTTATGTTGCACGTAAGCGTAAGTTAGGAGAAGAGTTTTCTACACCATATTTATTAAAGTCAACCAATGCTTTACGGAACACAACTTTATTACAGGAAAAATACCAAGAAAAATAAAAGAAAAAAATAAAAAGGAATATGTAATCAGTCTATCCTAAATCTACACCTTTATCCTAATCAGAATGTATTCTAAAAGAAACATGAAGAAGACATTTTTTTTTAACAGAAATATTGTTTTAGGGCTTGGCCATTCATTGGGAGGGTGTCAGGTTCCCCCCTCAAATTTTTCAACCGATACGTTCCTGCCCCAATTTTCTCGGATACTTGGAAAGGTCTAAGCCATAGATTATGAAACTTTGAATGTTTTCCCTTAGGTTTGTTTTCTCTATCCCATTTCAGGACTAAGTCTCCTACTTCAAAACTCTTCTATTTAACCTTATACTTGTCAAACCATCTTTTAACTATATATTGATGAGCGACAAACTTAGATTTTGATTTCTCCCTTTCCTCTTCAAGCATGAGGAGGGTATCAATTATTTTTTGAATAACTGATGAGGGTTGTCCTCTTGAACCCTGATCAAGCTGAAGTGATGGAAGATATAACCCATTTGGGAGAATGGCTTCTTGTTCGTATACCAGAAAGTATGGGGAGTTTCCTATAGCTTCCTTGGGTGTTACTCTATCTTCCCATAAGGCATTATGAAGTGAGCTATGACAATTCCTCTAATTGTCTACGACTGTTTTCTTCAAGATCCTCATTAGGTTCTTATTAGTTGATTCTGCCACCCCATTTCCTTGTGGATAGTAGTTTGCAGAGTATCTCAATATGATTCATTTGTCTAGAGCGAACTCTGTTAATAGAGTAGAAGAAAAATAGGTAGCATTGTCAAAAAAGAGAGTGGAAGGCATCACAAACCTTGTGATCAGTTGTTGTTCTATGAATTGGATTACAACATTTTCATTCACGTGAGTCAGAGGGATGGCCTCTTCCCATTTTGTAAAATAGTCTATAGAAGTCAGTATGTATTTATGTTGTTTTGAAGAATTCGAGGTAATCTCCCCTATGAAGTCTAACCCCCATTGCTCGAATGGTCTAGATATGGTCATTGGGTTGAGTGGGACAACTGCCCTATTTTCTCTACCAATGCTCATTTGACAAGATTTACAGTTTTTAGTGTATGTATGAGCGTCCCTAAATAGAGTAGGTCAGTAATAATCATCTCTTAATATTTTGTGAGTTGTGGTATCTACTACAAAGTGTCCACCCGCAGGACCATCATGGAGCTCCCTCATAACCTTTTCTGCATCTTCACATTCGAGACATCTCAAGATTACTCCATCATAATTTACGTGGAAAAAGTACTAAATTTACGAGGCGATATTGCACAGATTTTAGCCTGAGAGCTCTCCTTTACTTAGGGCTTAGGTTTTCTGGGAAAGTCCCATGATGCAAGAGGTAAATCAATTTTCCATACATGAATTATTTCCCTGGCAGAATGTATAAATCTTCACTACACCATAATGTTAATTCATTCTCCCACCCGGGGTCTTCATTTATTAGATCTTGGGCTTCTACGGCTAGTTTACACAATCCTTATCCCTTAACTAATTTGCCAAGTTTTATATCTATATAAAATTATGGGACAATTGTCATCCAATTTCCCCTTCTCTCCCCCATCTCCTGTTGAGTGAATAGGTATCGGACCATGGGATGAGGCACGATGAATTTGGTGTGATTTTTTAGGATGTAAGATCTAAAATGTTTTACTGCTTTGTACACCACATAAGAATGTTTGTTTATATTAGGGTAGTTCAATTAGGCTCCTTAGATATTAGTGTTCATAAATGATATCGATGCCTCATTGTTGTCATCATCCTTCTGGGTCAATACCGCGGCTAAGGACTGGTTGGAGGCGAAAGTATAGAGGAAAAAATCTTTACTAAACTCGGGACTTCGCAACACCATAGCTTGAGAGATTGTAGTCTTGATATTGTTGAAAGAATATTTTTGTTCATCATCCCACTTAAAATATGCATCCTTGCGAATCATTTTTTGTAAGGGTTTGACAGTTTCAATGAAATCGAGCATGAACTTCCTCACAAAATTAATTTTCCCAAAGAAGGATTGCATAGCCTTTTTGTTATGGGGCAAGGGAAGTTGATCTATTGCCTTTATTCATTTGGGATCTATACGAATTCTTGCTTGAGATAAAATATGACCTAGTAGTTTCCCTTCCTCGACACCAAAGATAGTTTTCTTAGGGTTTAAATATATTGCATACTTCCTACACCTTTGAAAATCTGGGTTAGATGTTGGATGTGATCTTCTCTTCTCTTTGAATACACGGTCATGTCATCCAAATATACTACTACACATTTGTTAATCAATCCCCGAAAATCTATGTTCATGGCCCTTTAGAAGGTTTCCCCTGCATTAATCAACCCAAAGGGAATGTGTTTATAAGAAAAATTTCCCCACTTGGTTCGGAAGGTAGTCTTCAATTAGTCTTCCTATGAAACTAGGACCTGGTTATAACCTAAGAAGCCATCTAGAAGAGAAAAAACTTCAGAACCAGACACGGTCTACAAAAGTTGTTCCATGGGTGGGACTGGGTAGTTATCCTTTTCTGATACTCTATTAAGGTTTTTGAAATCTACACACAGGCGGATCTCCCCAGACATTTTTCTGACAGGAACCAAATTTGCTACCCAAGGAGAGTGTCTAACCTGAAAGATAACCTTAGCATCTAACAACTTCTTTAGCTCTTGATACCTCAGGGGTTCCAGAGATGCATGGTACTTCCTGAGATTTTGTTGGAAGGGTTTTACTCCAGATTTTAACGGGATTGTGTGTTGGATAATGTGAGTGTCATAAGTTTTCAATTCTTGGTAGGACCATGCAAAGACATCTTGATATTCTCTAAAAAGTTTAAGATAAGATTTCATGTCTTCTTTAGACATTGTTTTACCTAGATTTACATTCTTAGGGTTTTCCGTAGTTCCTAGGTTTATAGTCTTGTATATAGGACATGAAATCCCTATCTTTGTATTCTTTGACCCTTGAAATCTTTCCCTCAGGTCAAAAAGGTTCTCCAAATTGTCTACCCCTTTCAGTATCGTGTGAAACCTTGGTTTATTATTAGAGTGCTTTGTTTCGTTCTTCTGTTCGTGGAAATCAGTTTCTGCCAGTTTCTCTTGGAATACCTCATCATCATAGCCAAATCTTTAAAATTCTCTTGATTAGTTAGAAAAGATATAATTTGTTCATCTCCTTCAAAAATCTTCCAATTAGAAATATTTTTGGGTACTGATGGTTTGTAGAGTAGTTCCACAGTGAACCTGGAGGCTTCATAGTCTTCTAAAGGGGATAACTGTGAGGTTGCAGTGGCTAGGGAGTCCGCAAGAGTATTCTTTGTCCAGGGAACAACAGTAATATTGAAGGCCTCAAAATGTTCTATTATTCTATTCACCTCTTGTTGGAAATTTCTCAAGTGGGGTGAATTGCAATGGATAGTATTCTTCACTTGCCTAACGATAATTTCAAAGTCCCCAAAAACTTTCAGTTTTTTAATGTTTAAGTCTATGGATTTCTCCAGTCCTTGAACTAGAGCTTCATACTCAGCAGTGTTATTGGTGCATTCAAATTCTAGTCTACAAGATAGGAAATTTCACTTCCCCTTCGGGTCAATGAGAATAAATCTTTCTCCTGGCCCTCCTTGTGATTTAGACCCATCAAAGTACAGCGTCCAAACTTGTGAGAAAAATTTAGTAAATTCTTGAGGCCTAGTTATTTCCTTATCTTCATATACCTTGTCTGTTGTTTCCAACAAAGGTTCCTGACAGAAGATGCTTTATTCTGTTGCTTCCAGTAGATTCACTTGAAAATTAATTTTGTGGTTTTGAGTGAGAGGTACATCAAACGAGAGATGGGAAAAATTGTCGAAATCATAATCGCAGGAGCAGTTTCCTAGCACGGGGAAATTTGTCGACGAGGGTTCGTTGAATGCTTCTAAATCGGTGACAGTATGTTTGAGATATATTTGCCTATCAATACTAATCATGTTTTTATGTCCCTTTAGTGGCAACCAGAGGTGAGCCCAGTCTATGCTAAAGTATCCATTCAATTTATGGGACCAATCTCGACTGAGTAGCAATCCATAAGCTTATGGGATATCTACTACAATTATATCAATTACTTGAACAAATTTTGGGGGTGTATCCATTATGATCATGACATCCTTAAGTTCCCCAATAACTTCTACCTGAGTCCTTTCTAGTTGTATAACATGTTTATCATTTTTTAGTGGGATTGCATTCAACTTCTTGCAGATTGACAATGGCATGACATTGGAGGATTCCCCTGAATCGATTAAGAAATTATGTAGGTTTCGGTTGAAGACTTCAAAAATTAAAAGGAAATGTGGAACAAAAGGATTTCCTCTTTTGTATAAAGAGAAAGCATTCACATTTGGTTTGTTCTTTAAATCTGTGGGAGATGGGACCTCACCTAGGTCAGTGCTTGTTATAGGGGCTTCTATTGACTTTAAGGCTTGTAACAGAAAATCCTTTTGTTGGGGAATCATGCACATGTCCATGACTGAAACATTATCCTTCAACTTCTTTAAGTCTTATACTATGTTGTAGTCTAGCTTGAGTTCTTCCCATGTGTGTATGTTTATAGGATTTCTTTGGGAGACAAAAGTTGCTTTCGAGTGATCGGCTATTTGTTTCCCTCTCAAGGATTGGATAGTGATGAGATAATTTGAGACCGGTTGACCCTTACTTAGTGTTTGCATAGCCAAAACCTCAGTGGGTGGTTCCTAGACCTCAAATACATCATCGAGAGGCATCACCAAGTCAAGGTCCCACAACAACATGGTTGTTTCTTTCGGCAGCTCAACTTCCTCCTGATCAGCAATGTTCACTGTTGAGCCACTTGATTGTTCGATAAGAGAGACTTCATCTAGGAACTGATTGGCCATTAAATTCATAGCATTCACTCATTGGGGATAATCTCTTTTGGAATTTTTCTCTTGATGGTATGTACAAAAAGAATCGGATGCTACATTACCCAATGTGATTTTTAAGTTGGTTGGGGGAGGTTCAATCGCTTTAAAAGGTGGGTATCTTTTAAAAAGGGGTTCATAAGGCCTTTGACCTTGGTTTCCTTCCCCGACACTTATTTTCATGTCTATGATTTCATTCGAAAGTTTTTTTATCATCCGTTGTAGGTATTTTATGTCCCCACCTCCCTTTTTCGGGACCTTGTTCTGTTTATTTTCCTAGGGGTATAGTCAACAAATGTCCTCTCATAGGTGGAGGTTGAAATTCCTTCTTAAATAGTGAGACCTAGCCCTCTTTTCATCCCTTAATTTGGAATTCAATCGTTTTGGATTCCTCGAAATTTTCAGCTAGGGTATGTTTGGCAGCCCTTTTCACAAACAAGGAAATGGAAGTAGGGAGAGCATTAGCATATACATCAATTTGCAACTCCTTAGTAGGTTTAGCTTCGTTATGAAATTTGTTCAGGATAGTGGTAAACTGTTAATTGAAGTCTTTAACCTCCTACACACTACGTCCTCATGTTGGGCATTCATCAGTCTTATATCTAGTATGAACTTTTTAGTATGGTCTTTAGGCAATCTGGAGGTTTCAGGGTCGAATTTGTGAAGTAATTTTTCTCAATGTCAGGGGAGGTTATGTACCCGTCCTGGGATTTCCAGAGCATATCTGGCCAACCAAGGTTGATTAGTTTGAGGTTGATTTCCCCTTTCTTCATTATTATCATTATTATCCTTCATGTCGTCCGATTTTAAAGCTGAGTGAACTGAGTTAGACCCGTCCTCGTCATATTCGAAATCGCCAGGCTCAGAGTAGTTACTAACTGGTGTTTCGAGGATCAAATTAAGGGGTTGTTCGATCTTGGTGAAAGAAAAATATATCAGGTCTTCTACTGTGTGGACAAAAACCTAGTCAGGGGTGTCAAAAACTAGTCTGCTGACTTTTTTTCTACGAGGAAGTAACGAAGCTAAGGGTAACAATCCAATTTTTCGGGCGTAAGCTCTTGTTATTCTTCTAAACTATTTCAAATCCTCGTGGGGAAGACCCTAAGGTATTACAAGGAATAGGTATTCTACTTCCTTGAGCTGGGATGAGCTACTCATTTCGGGAGTATTCTTTGTAGGTGGGATGTCTTGAGAATGACTAGCCATGCATGTGGGTTGTTTTGAATCTGTAGGCTATGAAAAATATATTATCAAAAATGTCGTTAGCCATTCATTTCGTAGGCCCTCCTTCTAGCGCCAACATTTTTTAGGGGTCTGAGATCCATTTAACTCAACAATATGAACCAAACCCTCCTTAGAGGCCCAATTAGACTCTACAACATTTTATGGGTGGAATGGTTATCCAGATCTTTCGATCTAGCCAATTTATCGATGGGATTTACTTAGTGATTAACAGGATATATTTATGTGAAATTTCCTCCTTCATATTAAATGTTCTCTTTTGTCTTTTATTTTATTAGATGAGTCTGATAAAGTAAGGTGTGATGGTATAAACCAACTTGTAGAAGGGATTATTAATTGTTGGCATGTTTACAGGAAGAGTGTGCTTGTCATTGATGGCAAGAACAACAGCGACGAAGACGAGAAATCTCAGAAGAGATAGCGCTTTCTAGAAGTACAAACGAGGTCCAAGAGACAAAATCACAGGAGGAGCAAAGGTCAATACCTTTGAACACTTATAAAACCTTCTAAGTCAGAGAGATCAAAAGCTCAGGAGAGAGGGTGATAGTGACCGTTGGATCACAACACAAAGGACGAGCAGTCGTCTGATCAAAACAAGGTAAATGAGCATTAACGCTTTGTGCATGCAGGAGAGAGGACTTACCAAAGTTTCGAAGTGTCGAAGTATTTTGGGACCGTCCATCGTCAAGGAGGACCGGTGGCATAAGATCCAAAACTCTGGAAGTTCATGGATCAAAAGGAGGTGAAATAGTCGAAGTAATTTGAGACCGTTCATCACCAGGAGGAGAATATGGCTCATTGATAGTCGGGAGATACGTGTTAGTATACCATGAGTTTAGGAGGGAGAAAAGTTTGAGATTTGAAATCCCCGAAGTTCAGAGAGCCGGAGTAAATTTCAACCGTCGGATCCAGAGGGATACGTGGCGACGGATCGTGAGCTCCAGAGAAATCACTTCGAGAGTTTTAGATTGAGATTTGAAATTCCCAAAGCCTGGAGAGCCAGAGAGCCAAAATAAATTCTCGACCACCGGATCATCTGAAGTAGATATCAGTCGTCAGATCATCCGAAGAATATCTCAAGCGTCAGATCATCCGATGTGAATCTGGGTCGTCTAATCCAGAGCATCATTTTGAGATTTGAAATCCCCGAAGTCCAGAGAGGCAGAGAGCTTAAATAAATTCTTGATCGTCAGATCATCCAAAGTATATCTCAATCGTTAGATCCTCCGGAGTAAATATCAAGCGTTGGATCGTCCGAAGTGGATCTGGGTCATCTAATCCAGAAGAGACATGTCGTAATCTTTGGATTTTGGGTAAAGGCCCGAAGTAAGCCTCAACCGTCTTATTCAAAGGGACATGCATCGTTAGATCGTGGACTCTGAGTGAAATGCTCCGGGAGCAAGCGAGTGTAGACGAGTTGAATTTCCCGAAGGCCGAATTCCCAAAGTGAACGAGGATCGTCGATTTGAGGAGGACACGTGGCAGGAATGTATGGACTCCGGCTAAAAGCGTTCTGGGAGAGCTTGAAGGTTGAGAATTGAAATCGTCGAAGCTCAGAGTAGCGAAGCAGATCTAGACCGTTGATCGAGAAAGGGGACAAAAGAACATTGATATAGTTGAGAGGAAAAATCCCCAAAGTAGAGGCAGAGCCATCGATTGAGAAGGACAGATGTTTGTGGATCATCAACTCTGGAAGATTGACGTATGGAGGAAAGCAAGGTTTGAGAGTTAAAACTCCTGGAGCCCGGATCACGAAGTAAATCACAGTTGTTGATTTAGGAAGGTTAGATCGGATCCGCAGAACTTGAAAGGACAGATCTGAACCGTCAGTTCAAGAGCACCGTCAAGATCGTGAGATCAACTGTCCCATCACATTGCGGGGTCAGAACATGCTCGGGTCTTAATTTTTTGTGAGTGGGTCGCAATCAAAACCACAGTATCACCAAAGGCATACGTGGAGCTCTGTAGTGAATTGTAGGGCAAAAAGAAAATTTCCCTGAAACCACCTTTGGTCATGCCCGCAATCACATGGTCACATGAGAGCATCGCCCAAGGTCACATCAGCAGAAGATTGAGGAAGGAGATAGCGCTTCTAGGCTCCACATCGGAGGTTACGCATTGAAAAGTCAAAAAGCATCTGCGTGTATAATCCAACGGCGCTAATCAAACTGAATCTGATCGAAGGGTTGTTGTTTCATCTCGTGATTTCTTAATCAGTTATGATTCATTTACACTAACTGAATCATTATTTCTGAGCGGTTGAATCATTGTTCCTGAGCGGTTGAATCATTGTTCCTGAGCATTGGAATCATGATTCCTGAGTGTTTTTTAGATTCCCTACTTGAGCGTTGGAGATGCGGAGTGTAACGGATGATGAGAACAGGAATAAAATAAAAATGTCGTGACAGAGAGAGGTTGTTGTTTCTATGTAAAAAGTAGTCGAACTGTAAGCAATGAAGATTACAGCATGTACTGAGGGAGAAAATGCAGAGATGAATAACATAAGTTGGACAAAGAAAAAATGGTGAAAACAACAGACTGTACGAGAAATTAAGCACAAAAAGATACGAGCAGGAAGACATTGATGCAGGCAGAGCATACCAGTGTAGCAGAATAGTGATGAGACTGGTAATCCATTGATAAATATTGTATCACTGTAATAAATTTTAGCAAGCAAAGATTTATATCTCAGGGTGGTAGGGTGGTGCTAGGGAGGACTGTTGTCCTTGGAGTTTCAAGTGGGTGCTTGAACACAGGGAGTTGTAGCTTCCCTATGGTTGTAGCCAGAAAAAATAGGGTGGTAGGGTGGTGCAAGGGAGAACCATTGTTGTCTGTTATACAGGTTGGTTCCTATGTGACTAGAATTTGGTACTTCCATCCAGTTGGTGTTGGAACACTCAGGTAGTTGGTGCTTCCTTCTAGTGGGTGATAGAGAAACCAGAGGGTTGGTGCTCTCTACAAGTTGCAGCTTGTTAAATAAGAGGTTGTAGCCTCATTTTGAGTTGGTTCTCAAAGATTGATGATGTACAGAACTTAAAAGACTGCATATCATTCTAATAAGAAGAGGTTTTCTCCCTATATGGGTTTCCTCATGAATATATGTCTCTATGTATATCATATGTGTGATTGATATTTATTATTTCTATTTTTCATGACTGGCATAATATTGATTATCACTTGGAGAACATTAATAATATTTAAATAGGCATAAAATTGTTTAAGCACGGTAACAACTGATTCACCCCCCCCCCTCTCAGTTGTCTTAGTATTTCCAACAATTGGTATCAAAGTGGGTTCCTTTTAGCTAAAGGTAGATCAGTAATCTTAAACATGAAAATTCATGAAGAAACTTCAACCAATAAGCCTCCTCTGTTTGATGGAACAATTTTTTTTTTTGGAAGGTTAGAATGAGAACATACATTATGGCCTTAGGTGTTGATGTTTGGGATGTTGTAGAGACTGGATAAACAAAACATGTTGTGCTAGCTTCCAAATATGATAAGTTAGAATTTAGCGTCAATGCAAAGGTAATGAATGTTATCTTGAGTGGGCTTGTTGAAGCTAAATTTGTAAAAGTAATGCAACTTGATTCTGCCAAAGAGATGTGGGATAAACTCATTATCAGTTATGAAGGAAATGAGAAAGTAAAAGATGCCAAACTTCTGACATATAGATTAAAATTTGAACAACTAAATAT
>SNQJ01S0022517.1:14264-44710 GCA_010110895.2 Picea sitchensis
CATTTGTCTTAGTATTTCCAACATTAACTACTAAACAAGGTTGATCCTGAGATAACCCTCATTCTCTAGCGTGTAGACAACGATATTCAAACCTATTACAAGTCTAGTAATAATACGTTAACTTGTTGGTATTTCAACACTGACTGAGATACAATTATCGAAAGAAAATACGCATGCAATAAGATAAGTGCAAGAAAAATAGTTTCCTTAACTCTACCATAAATCACATATTAACACAACAATTCATTTTTCATCATTAAGAACAAAAGTACTATTAAAATATTGAAGAAGATATCTTATCAATAGATTCAGAAACTCTTACTCGTTACAGCATCAACTATTGAATTCAAAGATGGAAGTAGTTCCTCCTTAATCCAATCACATAACGCCTTTGATGAAAAACAAAATTTTGTCTCTAGTTCTAAACAAAACTTCTTAATTAAAGTTGCTCAGAAATAATTATTTACAATTCTCAAAAGAGGGTCCTTACCAAAAACCGTCGACCTTTTCCAAAAGTTTGATCCCCCTATTTATAAATAATCACTAACTTAAAATAGTTGTTAAAAGTTAGTGTTAAGTAAAACAAAAGAGTGACATGTGGAGCTTGATATCTTTGTACCCTTGAGATCATTTAGTGGTTCTACTAGAGTGGATGACTCTTCTCGTATTTTGACCACTTGATGAAGAGATCCTCACATGTTTTAGCATACGGGAATTTGTGCTCGTCCATCAGGGCTGAAAGGGTTTCCTTCACCTCTATTGCGCATTCTCTATATTTGATCACTTTGGCACTTAAATGTTGCAGAACTTCACGACCCTTGATCAGATGTTCCATAAAGGTTTGTACCTGACCTGGTGTCATTCTTTCCACCTGCACGATATCTACTTCCCATGCTAAGTCATGTTATGCATGTCTTTTGACTATGTCATCTAAGTCGACAAAGTCTTCAGGTGAGCCAAACTCTGGGGTTTTTCGGATCAGGATTTTCCTCCTATGGGGTTGATTCTGAGCCATTTAGCTCCTCTCTAATGTTGATTGGGTTGACTGGGGTGATCCTCATAGATTCTAATAGTTGAGGATCATTTTCTAACTATTGGATGACCCTTTGGGCTTCTTCTAATAACAGCATCCCCCTCCTTTGTGTCTTTGTGGATTTTGCTGCTATGTTTTCTTCTCTAACCCTGAGGGCTTCTTGAGTCATTCATTCTATCGTTTTGAATTTCTCATCCATACTCATATATTTGAAACTAGTCATATTTGGGTTATATTTTCTCTGTAGTACCTCCTCCCAGTCCTGAGAACATTCTGTAAAGATCTCATCTTCAAACTTATCATGTGTGTATGGCCAACAAGAAGAGACATGTGATGCATGTTGAAGAACTAGATCTTTAGGGTCATGTTTGTGAAATCAGCCTCTTGGGAACCTGTATTCCAGCTGGCTCAAACCCTCTTGTTTTGTTCACGCAGTATCCTTCATTATGAAAAAACCTACATGGAAACCATGGGGTATGAACGCTTGTTTCTTGTATTTAACCAAAGTGGCATTATAGCCCTATAGGATGGTCTGGTAACAGATTTCTCCTACGACGAGCCGATATAGGATGTGAGTGGGGAGTCAATGTGGTGCGTCGGTGCCCCGAACACCCTAATATAAGTTGTTTTTTCATCTAGGTACTAGTGGCCTACTTTTGAAATCATTTTCTTAGCCGCTACAAACAGTCTTGGGCACTCTTTCTTGAAAATAATAAAATAGACCCAAGCTATGAATCCATCGCAAATGAGAGCATAATATTTTTTGTACTTGTTTTCCCATAGGATGTTGAAGTACACATGTATAGGTAGCTCATCAACATGTCAGCTCAGATTCATTCCGGCGAAGACATTCCTTCGCAGATTATGTCTAACAGATATGAAGCCATGTGAAAAATGGGCGCTTCTCCATCCTTTGGTGTCTGAGCCTACAATATGCTGGTGTTGAATTTATTAGAAATGATTGCTCCCCGGTTGAAGCTACTCCCGGAGATGGCTAGAGTGTATGTCAGGGGCATCCATGCCTCTGATAATTTAGCGTAATCTCTCTCCCCGCACAATCGTCATATTAGAGCCATTAAATAGACATATGGATCCCTTAGATTTGTTGTCTCGTACCATTCATTGCTCCGGTTCATGAATTTTGTGTCTTCCTTCCACCAAAATGCCATTAATCGACTGGTATCCTGGAACTCATAGAAATTCACTACGAAATTTGTGTTTAACCGCTCCTTTGGGTCCCTGATCTTGTAATATTTCTGGACCTCTGTCGGGAGAAAAAAATCGACACATCCGCCATTTTCATCATTGACTAGGCACGTCATCGCGTTTGTACGGTCGATTATCCAACCCAGCATCTCAATACAAAACAAGATAGGGGTCCGGAAGGCTACCATATGTAGGCATGACCGTCATATGTTCGAAAAAACCTGGTCGTCGAGCGCCCTTACATCCGGGTCGATGTGGGGAATAGACTTCAGGTAATCTTCCTGGTTAATTCTATTTAGCAAATATCCCCATTGCGGGAGCATTTTCTTTGACCCTGTGCTTTCTTCTATATCGCCAAAAGTAGGGGGCTGAGAAAATTCCTTCTTAGTTGACGTTTTGATGATCAGTTCTATTCTAATATCAAATTCCAACTTCCTCGCAGCACTGGGAGAAGATCCTTCACTGACCTCTGCTTCCTTCAATTTTGGTGCCCTTGATGAGTGTCTGGTCGTTGGCTTCCTTGGAGGCATTTTTTTACACAGAGAGAAGAGTTAGACACCGTGTTGCAGAAAGAATACTGATATATAAATAAAATGTGACCGTTGAAATGATAAAATTAACACATACCTCTTCTTCGCACTAGCTTAACTTGGTTTTGAAATTATGAGAATCAAGTGCAACTCATGAGACACTCTTTTCGTTTCTTCAACTGCTCTAGAACTGAGAAACTTGTGTGCAGAATGTTGGGGTTCGAAACTGTCTTAGTGATTTAAACATAGAGAATACTTACCTCGTCACATCAGTTCATCAATTTGGGGTATAAGTATGGTTCTACAAAATCTGTCGCCAGATCCGCATTATGCTCGAGATTAAATGCAGTTGTAGGTTGGCAGTGTAGGAGCGGGATACATTGTGGTTCATCGGAGATTTCAAATTCTCGTTATTCGATCGACGCATGGGGTAGAAAAGTATGCGGAGAGAAACATTAATGTCTATTAAATGGCAGACTCCAATCTTATTTTTTGTTGAAAACATCCCATCATTCCGTTAATTTAAACGGGTGGATCGGGAGTCGACGCTTTTCTTCAGACAATGTTCGTTGATATCTCTTGGAAAAAGTTCTGATGATCCATCTTGTCATACAACTCTAATGTGGAAATGTTGACCCAGAAATGAGACTAGGTCACGGGGAAACCTAAGGTGACTCGGGATGAAACTAGGTCGTACGAAATGCCTACACGTCAAAGACACGTGGCGTTTGAAATTGACTTCTTTGTTTTATAGTTTATTAGGAATTGAGGATTTTCGTTAGATAATCATTTTAACAAACAGGTCATGCCCTGTCGATGTGGAAAAAATATCAAGGATCGGCGATCAAAGATATGTTTAAACAATTATTCTTGGATTACCCCCCTCGAAACTTGTCGATTCCGAACATGCATCGGTGATCGATGCTTGGCGATGTGTCGATGCGAAAATTTTCCATCATTTAAATCTTTGAGATTTCACTGACCCCAAACAAATGCATTAGTAATCGATCATCGGAGGTTCGTCATGGCCCATGTCAATGTTTATCCCTCTCATATTTCGTCGACGTCGATGGAATATCGGTCATTTCCTTAATTTTTTTTGTGAACAACCAACGCAATCCTCCTTCATTTTCTTTCCATATTCCAATGATACATCGGTGATCGGAGATTATTTTCACTACGTGGTCATTTTTTTCTGCTTGGATTTCTTCGATGCCGAAAATAGGTACATGGGGTATAATTTTAGATGTGAATTCTTAGTTAAAATGCCAGTTTATTTTTAGAGAAAAAAGGTTTCAATTTGACAGGTCTAAATAAATCCAAACATGATCAATGATGAGACATGGAAGCAAAACTTAATGATCCCTACACAACGAACTCAACTCAGAAAGAAGAAAAGAAAACAAGTGGTACCCAAAAAGAGAAATATTTTCAAAAACATTTAGGTTGTGTTGAGTGCTCAACAAGTCCATAATGTCAACACCAGTAAAGTTTAAATCCACAAGGTCCCACAAAGTTTCCAAAGGTTCCTTGTGTATAACAATAATTTGATCGAAACCATAATTAACCAAACTTTCCAATTTATTGCATTATGGTTCGTAAAACTTCACTCAAGAATTTCATAATTCATATACAGATGCTCATCTCATTTGAAAACAAAACACAACAAGTTGAATTTTAACAATACTTTTGCAACATTTCCATCGACCCCATAATTTTCCTTGTGACAGACCGCATAACCAAATGAATAAGTGGGTTAAAAATTTATTTCATCTTCGCACAGAAAATAATCAATAAACCCGTGACCAGAAGGAGCATGAACAGTGCCTTTCCTTAATTCTGGGTTGGCCATATTTTACGATAATTTCCAATGCACAAGGTTCAATACACAATAGTGGATAGTAAGGTGGTAGAAGAAAGTGGTCTAAAAATTTGAGGGTTTGGCCAGAAGAAGCACAGAATGTTTAATCCTTCACAAAATTCCACATTAATACTCATAGAGCAGTGGCCAAGGTGCGGGCACTATAGCCACAAAAACCACAACTTGAAAGATAGGCATAGTGTCCAAATAACCCACATGTAAGAAGCGGGGAAACCCAAAACAAGGAACCCGGTAAAGTGATTTCAAGAGTTTCCGGCAATATTATTTTCCATATTAAAAATGCGAACATACATACACAACAAAAGACAACATGCCTCTTTTCAAAACCATGGTTCAAATAAACAACCATAGGAAACCAAAACCTTGTAAATGATATCTTGTTGGACGCACCTACCACACTTATAGGGGTGGCGAATGAGTGTGGGGCTCTTTTTCCAAACTTCCCTACATAAAACTCCTTAGTTAACATTCAACAGCTTGTTTATTCATTACTCATTGTTGTCATTTATAACTGGTTAGATGTGAACATATATCGTGACATATATAGGTACATTATCATCAATAAGTCATCACCCTAAGGAACACAAAGAACACAAGATGTATGTACAATTTTTCTTTTTATTATGGACAACAATCTAGGGTTTATCGTAATAGCGGGTAAATTGTTACAACTCTACAAGAGAACTGACTCTATAATGCAAGACTCAACTTACACCCTCGGCCAAATGAGATGAGCCAACAATCCTCAAAATATATCAATCTACAATTTTGCGACTTTGCTGTAGTGCATCAGCGTGGCCTGCATACAGCTCCTCTGACACATTATTGATATTCTGCCAGCGGCCAGTGTATAATTCAACATGCGTGTGCTCCTAAGAAACTAGGGTTTTGCTTTTCTTCGCGTAACGGATTCTCTACAACCTACAATCACTTTCTCTTATATCTTACACTGTCCAAACTGAACCCGCGGTCGGTCTAGCATCTCAATCTCTCCAATAGCTCTCATGCTCCCTGATAGATCAATATGAATGCTATCTCAAACATGTATTGGCATCTAGTATACCATAGAAATCATGTCACCACTGAATCACGAGAGTACCAATCACTCCATCAAATCAACCAGATTGAACCACATCATAGAAGCCATACCAAGAATTCCCTAAGCATTCATCACATCAAACAATAGTATTCATAAAGGCAATAATGTAATCATACTAGTGTCTTAGTGATAGATGTTATTGTTTGATAGATCTGAGGCCATAGAAAGAAGATCTGGAACCTTCTTAATCATCCAATAGCTTGGCACCATCTCAAACACAAGTCTTCACCATTTTATCCACCATAGGCTCCCTATCTTGGACGGTCGGGTGTATGGCAATGTATACACACAATCCGGACAATAGTGTATACCTCGAAACTAGGGTTTACGGTTCACGAGAATTTTTTTGTCATGATCTTAGACATTGCCAAAACTTTGATGCATCCATGAGATCCTCCTTTCTCTCTCTTCCACCGAGGAATAGATCTGCGATCGTACTCAAGAGATCCACACCAAATATGTTCTCACAAGAATCTCTCCAATAATACTCCACAAGATAATCTCACTAAAAGCTCTCCATTGACCCACCAAAAGGATGATCTACAAGAGACCATAGCTATATTATTTATGCTTCATATTCTAGGTCACTTAACCCATTTTTAGGTTACTTAACCCATTTCTAGGTCACTTAACCTATTTTCCATATTTTAGGGTTAACCACTTTCCATGAATAAAGTTCCTCCAATTCTTTATCATTTAAATATTCCTTCTTGATTTTTTCACTTCTCTTCATTATTTAAATAATCCATCTTGATTTTTATTAAACTTTACTTTATCATTTAAATAATGATTTCTTTCTTTTCAAGCCACTTTTGACTTCTTTGACCTTAGGGGCTTCAAGCCTTCATGGGGTCCTCAAACTTCGCCAAAGGCCATAACTCTCAAACCGTGAGGAGTTATGTGACATTCCACATACCACCGGAAATGGCATGGCAAAAGAGCACTATCCATCTAGGATAGTTTCACTATTAAATTCATTGATCCTTCATCTCATTATTCCCACATACAAGCATGGGTTCTCCAACCATTCTTCTAGGATAACTCAATCCATAGCGTCTTCCATTGAGGGATTTCACCATAAGGGACAACTTTGGAGTTCATCCATTTTGTGCACCTTATAAATCATGATAAGACAATAATGAGTCATCTTTTCATCAAACAAACTATGCATCATCATGTATCAATGACAAACTCCGTGATCCATCTTTATCATATCTATATCAATGATCCATCTTTATCAATCGGTTCCACTTTGACATCAATCATTCTCATCAATGATAATTCATTTTGTTCATCAATCATCAATCAATAAAGCCTATTAAACAATCCATCATGACATCAATCAATCAAACCATTGGCATCAATGACAACATGATACAATCTGAATTCATTCATATAACAGCTTTGGAAATGCACAGACTGTGAGCAAACAAGAGCTAATTGTTGACTTAAAGAGAAGATTGAATGTTCATGGATGGAAAAGCAAAAAAACCCCATACCTGTGTAAAAATTTCTAAGTCGAAACAACCAAGCTTGTATACCTCTTCCACGACCGAGAAAAGTGGAGCATAAGGAGACACGACTATCTTGTATACCTTCTCCACGACCGAGCAAAGCGGAGCAGCAACAACCAACAAGTCCAAATGCAAAATGACTAGGGTAGCGGGCTCGATGTGAGTTAGAGTGGCGTGTATTTATTGCACGTCACTTCTACATTCACATTTTCATTCATGGTCCGTACGAGTAGGCCCACTATTCAACTCATCAACCATTAACATCCAAATCAACTTAATACAGGCCAACTATACCATAGTTTTCCAATGTTCCAATTTTACAAATGCGTCAACCCTTGCCATTATTCCCATTTCACATATAACAAAATTTTTCTAGGGATACAAAATCACAACCAAACTTACAATTAAACCAATGCACGCAACACTTGTAGCGAGGGTCAAGGTGATCACCAAGCTATATACCATATAAAATATAAAAATTAAAACTGGAGTGTAGATTCCTCATTCGTTTAAAGGCGCCATAGTCATACTTTGCGAGAGATAATTAAGACATCATCATTTCATGTTTAGTCACCCTGCCCATATCATCCTGTAATAATTACTTTGACAACTATTCAAAGAAAATAAAATGTAGAGTTTGTGTCGCAACCAAGGCATAAGCACATGAAATGTAAGTGTTGCATCTCCATCATAGTCACATAAGTCACACAAGGGGTCCCACCTATTGGTATATTATTAAATATAATTAAATAATAAGGCATTGCAACCATTTGCAAGCAGGTACCCTATGTTGCCCTTTTGAGTGTCAACAAAGTGTAGTTTCGTCAAGGTGAACATCCTTATAATATGGGTCATTTTCTAACTTGTACTCCAAGGAATCTATGACATGGGATCTACTGACAAAGAAATCATACGAGTGTTGGATAGAGATATTGTGTGAGATGAGCAGAATGTCCAAGTCACGCACATGATGAGGCAAGCATTTGATGATTGAAGAAATGTCTTGGGGGGGCTTATTGTATGGTCGTTACATTTGTATTTTCCACCACGTGCATGGGTGACCTCCAATACGTGGTTGAAAAGTGTTATGAGCATTTCTTCAACTTGTGTAAGGATCAATAGGACATGGGAGTGTTTTCCAGGATCCATGTCATTTCAAAGAGAGTAGCGGTGTCCATTTTTTTTAAATGCATCTGCAACAAGTATGGTTTCCATTAAACTTGGAGAATATGCAATGTCCAGGATATGATTCTTTATAGATTGTGCATACATGGATTCATTGGAGTATATATAACTATGCACGGAATTGGTGGTATGCTTGGGATATGTTATTGTTTCTAAAATAAGGAGCCATTGAGGGTGGTTTAGGGTTTAGGTTAAGGATCATTTCTTGTAAATATGATTGTCCCTTTGGTGAGGGGGTTTAAGTTAAGGATCATGGTTAAGGGTTTATGTTAAGGATCATTTCTTGTAAATATGATTTTCCATTTGGTGAGGAGGTTTAGGTTAAGGATAAAGGTTTTAGTTGGGTTGAAAAATGGGCAAGTGCATATTATAATCCACATGTGGTAGATGTGTCACATG
This sequence comes from Picea sitchensis, assembly GCA_010110895.2. Lineage (NCBI taxonomy): Eukaryota > Viridiplantae > Streptophyta > Pinopsida > Pinales > Pinaceae > Picea > Picea sitchensis. The sequence goes on from SNQJ01S0022517.1 coordinate 23,113, forward strand.
GCTCACATATATCTGTATTAACAATACCACTGTAGCTTCAAGTGGAAGCCCCATGGGTAATGGGATCACTGTAGAACCAAGTGGAATCCTTGTGGGTAACAGACCATTATAACACCAAGTGGAATTCACATAAGCTATTATTACTCACACAAATAAATCTAGCCACATGGGGCTATCTAAAAATTTGGCAACAACTGTGAAAATGTGTTAAATGGGATTTCCACCCAATGTCCATTGTTGACTTAGTTAATATGAAAAAATTCCATGTGATAAGTCTTGAGTGCTCAAATTTGACTTTGTCTTAAAAGAGACAAATCAACTATTACTTGAAGAGTAAATTAAAAAACAATTAATGCAAAGTCGATGACCAATTATAATAGTTGGCTAAGTCTTTAGTAGCTTCATTAACAAAGGAACTTAATGGGTGAATTTCATTGAGGTTGGTATCTTTGATCAAATTGGACCAAGTCCAAACAATTATTAAAAAAAACAATTAGAGAGACAAAATATAAGTGGGTGGGGGGTGGGGGGGTGTTTAATCCATGCATTTTTTTGAAGTTACTACAAGGATAATTATTCCTCATCACTATGTTGCTCGAAAATCTAGCAGAAGAAAAAAGCATAATGAGATACATGCCAAAAAACAATTTGTGGAAAATGAAAGTAATTCCATTTGTTTATCTCATTTAAATCACACAATAGACTCTATGTGGAGAGTGTTTTAGAATACCATAATATCTTGAGAATAATAAGACAATGCATTTTAATGTTGGAGTTTTCCCTTGATTGAGGTTTTCTCTACAATAAAACTTGTGTATTATATGTTTGTTGCAATTATAAATATTTTCCATGCATGTTGAATCGATCAGTGTAGTTATGATTCGATGTAATACATTCATGGTTGGTAGGTTATAACAATGGTGTAGTAGATATAAGGTTATGTTAAGGTAGCAATAGAGTGTTGTGTGTTATCAAGGTATGCACTTTATTGTAGAGAGTAGTTTTGTATATGATCGAGTCCACGCATTCATATAACGACGCCATTGTAATGTAATGAATAAGTGTTGGTTTTGAAAGTAATGAAGAAATATCCCTATTTCCTCATGTGTTGTGTATGGAAGGAATGGTGTATGAAGTCATTATTTAAGATTTCAAATGGTTTTCATGTATCTTTTCTATACTTTCTTTACGATTGTAATGTCTAATATTTGTGTGTAATAGTCTTCCTACCAATACAATGAATTATTGGTAATAGTTGTGGATGTTATGTTATTTTGCAAACTCCCATTTTATCATTAAGTCTCAACAATTCTTCAGGTGAGACCTTATCCTTATGGGGATTGAATATGTCATCAATCTAGACTACAATGGGGTCCTTTGTTGGAAAATTTTTTAGAACCATGATCTCCATTTTGTGCCAACAACATATGTTGTTAAGAAGGAGTGACTGAGATAGTATGCCTAATAAACATGGGATCTCTTTTTCTTTTCCAAGGACACCTTCATGAAACCCTCCTAGTACTTCTCCATGATCCATGGATTGTAAATGGGGAAAACCATTGGCCTTGATTATGGAGCCTGACCCTGAGGGGATCAAGAGAGTCAAACCCATGACCTCCCTAACTTTGTGGGAGAGATAAGAAGTCTCATGTCTAGCGCATGACCACTTGAGATAACCCTCAGGGCTACAAGCATCGGATCTCATTAAAAACTTCAAATATTTTTGTTGAGCTTATGGTTATAATAAGAGGATGGGAGGGTGTGAATCAGTCTAAGATACTTTTTACTTTATTTAACCATTCATCAATCAATCATTAACTAAGAAACAATAATCACATATAAACTCAAATCACAATGAACAAAGTTTAACGTGGAAAACACAAAACCTTATCATTTATAAATGTTTGTAGGAACCAACCTACTATTACAAAGATTGTAGGCACAAACCTACTAGAGACACCAATATTCTTAGATGAGCACCAACTCAACAAGATGTAGGCAACAACCTACTGGAGACACAAATCTCTTCAATTGAGCACCAACTCAATAAGATGTAGGCACCAACCTACTGGAGACACCAATATCCTCAACTGAGCACCAACTTAATAAGAGGTAGGCACAAACCTACTGGAGACACCAATCTCCTCAATTGAGTACCAACTCAATAATGTAATGACCCTTTCCTTATTACTATAAATAATTTCATAAATAAACCTAAACATTGGCTAAATTATAAATAATTATTATATAACCTTAATTGATTATAAGTTATTAATTAATTATTTTGATTATACTTAACTGAAGTATGATTAACTCTTTGATTAAGGGTTAATGAATGATTAATTAGTAAGTGAGTCATTAGTTAAATAATTAGTAAATTAATGGTTAGTGATTAATTGATTATTAATTAAAGTAATTGATTAATGTATTAAAAAAAAGGGGAAAATAAAATATAAGTTTAAATGGGTTACGTATCCCATAAGGGATAACGTAACCCATACGTAAAATGAACATTAATTAAGGGAAGATAAGACTATTGAGACATAAATGTATGGATAAGGTTGGTGAGGAGTGAAGGTTCGGAAGGTGAAGGAGGCATAAGGGAGGAGGAGGATGGATTTTAGGGGGGATTCTTTTCATGCAGTTTACGAGAGGATATTTTTAGAGCTTTGAGACAGAGAATGAGTGAGCGATTGATTCCCCCAGTGCACTTGGGGCTGAGGGTTTTGGTCTCGGAGGACTAGGGCGTCCAGTGAATGTCTAGGCGGCATTAGATAATCTGAGGCGGCGTGAGGCCGAGGCGTCTTGGTCGGCGAGGGTGTGGTGGTTTTAGGGGTGTTCAAAGCGAGAAGGTTCAAAGCGAAGATACACTTTCTGAATAGTAACTGTCAGTGACAGGTATTTAAACTTAAATCGTGAAGTGTTTACTTAAATTTAACTTGTATGCAGAGTGTGTTATGTAAAAATGTTATTTTATTTATAAAAAAAATCGGGAATGATTATGTTGGAATAAGCAAATTTTTAGTTCTTTCAAAATTACATCACGTTTGAATTTATGGTAGCTTAAATGAAATCTGGATTTGGTATTAGAGCCGGTTGGAAACTGGAGCCTATGGGCCAAGTGGCCAAATCCCCATCCGCTTAACCTGCAAGTCAACAAAACAACACCTTAGCTAAAAAACACATTAATTAAAGTATGAAACAAAAATTTGGGCAAGCTGCTGTGACTATTTCTAATGTTGTAAACACTAATATAAATGCACATTTTTTTAGTAGTTCTATATGGGCATTGCAACATAATGCAATTTCAATAATAAATGCTAACCATCTTGAGGAAAGCTTGACAAAACAACAAGGCTGTTTTTATTTGCGAATACAACTCAACTTCTTTTTTTATAAACTTTTGGTATTTGGAAACACCAAAAACATGTAAAATCTAGAGGAAAACATAGATTTTGCACTAAAAAGCGTGGGAAATAATTTGTTTTCTAGCATTAAAGACAAGATAAAATGCCTATTCTATATGCCTGGAATGCCTAGGATGCACGGAAAGTGAAATAAAAAGCCAATTTAATTGGTACAAAAAAAGCGTGCCTCCATAGTCTAGGTACTTTCCATGTGCCTTTTTGATAACTCGGACCGGACAGAAGCGGTTTCTTTATAGAAACTGTTGTGTTTGTGGAAAGTTTCTTAAATGTTGTCCATTCTTTCAAAAGACACCGTGAAATTCACTTTCCCTGCATGGCAAGAAAACCGTCCGTCAAGACTCGGTCTCGGCGATAAGAACATATGGATTTAAGCTACACAATCTTGATTCGACTCGGTAGGACTTTGGAATCTTTTCTGCAACTGCAACCAAATTTTGGGACCGAAGGCCAACCTTCAATCCTCGATCCACGCACCCGTAGTCATCAACAACAACAACATACTAGCCAACGGCCATGCTCTAGGCGCCAAACACAAGTGGGTAGGCTCGGACCCCATGGCTCCTTCTTCATCTTCTTCCTCAAAATCGCTTGGCGAGTAATAAAGGGATACCAAAATCGAGGAGAAGCGAATCGCCAAGCCAAAATCGGAGGCGGTGCAAGCCAAAATCGAGCAAACACCAAAACCCCAGCATGAATACTGGTAAAAGTCACATTGGAATTGGAGACTATATTGCGTGTGTGTATGTGGACTCATCACAAATTTAGATCATCAACAATGATAGGCAGGTGCCATCCGAAAAAAAAAGCAGACAAGAAATACACTTGAGGAACGGGCAAACATGCCTACGTATAAAAATTTGTAAAGTGATTCCCGCAATTAAGCTATTTTATACACCTACCAGTTGTACGCCGCTTGCATATAGGGTCGGAATAGCCATTATTTTTTTTCTACAAGGCAAATTAAACAAATTAGACAAGAAACTAGAACAGAAAAAAAATCATAATATAGTGCAAAGGTACTACAAAACCCGAGCCTTTGCATCAACAATGCCACGCAAACTGCCAAGAAAGTGGAGGGAGCCGTATTTCGCTGAGCTTGTATGAAGAATTGCTCTGTACAATCTATTTTACATCTTCCATTGCAGTTAAACTATGAACGAAAAGTTTAATGCAATTTACAAACAGGCCAAAAGATAATGATTCATCATCATAAATCTTTACCATCATTGCTGGAATATCGGGTAAGAGATTCAGCATAAAATGTACACTAATTAGTAAAAAAGACCCAGAAACTCGGGAAGATGTGGATGATGAAATCAGAAAATTTAACGAGACTATCTTACCACAAAACACCAAAACTTGCATATGTAAAAGTATGTAAAAGGGCTGCCATACAGCCCCAAGGGTTAACAGAAACCAAACTGAGCATTTGTGTGACCCATAATATTTCTCACTGCCCACTACCAGTGCAAAGAAACCCGTTAGAATCGTTCTATTAATTCATGTAGGAAGCGAGTAAGTCCTAAAGGCCATTATTCATTTAAAGGCCTGAGGAATCACCCAATTCTGAACACGCAAAAACCCAGCTGGGCACAGCGCACGGCGAATCGGCATCGGATCAAGCCTCCACACTTACGGATGATCATTCAATGCAAGAACAAAAGCGAACGTGGGGTTTAAAGTGGTGGATGATATTTAATTTACGAAAATAGCAGTGAAAGACACCGATAGACTGTCGACCGTTGCCTTAACTTAAGCACCCGTTGACTGTTTAAAATTACATTGGTTTAATGAGGTACTGCCGAAGCGTTAGGTTGGATTTTATATAAGTTTAATTATATTCGTTTAAATTGTATTGGTTATATTCTTTTAATTTTATATTTGTAATGTGATATTTGTAATGGCGTTCACATAATTGTCATGTTGCTATTCTTTTAAAAAATTATGTTATATTCTTCCCATATTATATATATATAAATATATATATATATATATATAGTAATTAAAAGTTAATTGGTAAAGTTAATATAAAGTTAATTAAAGTTAATTATAATTTAATTAAAGTTAATTGGTAAAGTTAATTAAAGTTAATTGGTAAAGTTAATTGGTAAAGTTAACACTAATTTAATATATATATAAAGTTAAATGGTAATTGCTTTTAGTTAATTTGAAATCTAGTGTAAATACTAAGATTTTGATGTAGATTAATTATATTATAAATTAAATATATATGAATGTAATTATATAAGATTAAATATAAGATTAATTATAAAGTTAAAATTAAAGTCTTATGCTTATGATAGATTGTTGATGATAATTATAATGTCATTAATCTTTTGGATAGTTGATTAGCGTTACCCATGTTGACCATGTGGTTAGCATTTCAAGTGCTATAGTGAATATGCAATTAATTAGTAACCATGATTAATTATGGCCGAATGGTGTGATAGAGAATAATCTCCTCGTTAAGGTATAATCAATCAATTATCTACGTCAACACAAGCATGAATGTAAGGAGAATCATTAAAATACAACCTTCCTCCGACAACCAAGTATAGAAACCAAAAGAATGATTTAAGCTTCGACAAAATAGATAGCTACTTATAACTAACCGGCTTAATGGACAGTAATTAATCAATTCATGGCTAAATCATGTAATCGACAGATGACAAATAAAATGAAATAAATAAAATCATCATATGTCCATCTTGCGACACTTGGGGATTAGTGTTTCAATTTTTGTGTATTTTGATAGACAATAAATTTTAGGGATAAAAAGATAGATCAATGTTATTTAGATCCCCAGGGGGTTACCTCAAGTCAAATAATAAAATATGGTTGAACGTTAACTATTATTTAGTCAAGGTGTCATTAGGACTAGACTAGGACAGGCGGTAAGGAAGTGATTGTGTGCGTCGGGGAAAGCAAGCCTAGAATTGAGTGAGCATGGCTTCAATGTAGCTATAGAGTGAGAAAACCAATAGTTGTTTAAGTAGGGACCACAGCAGCTTAGATGCCAATCCTAACTTATACTTAGGAGCCAAACCCACATTTGTGATAAATATACGTTTCACCAGTTAGTAAAGAAAACCTACACCTAACCCCATTTCCAAAGTTTAGTAGAACCAATTTAAAACACCCTGGAACTCACCATGACAACTCTGGTTGATGCAGGCCAAAGCACACAAGATGGTCAGGAATAGAGGAGGTCGAGGCGGAAGTGTCGTCATAAGTTCATGCGCCACCACCACCATCGCTTAGAACGCTGGCCCTCACCACAGCTCGTTGGAAGCCATCTTGAGAGACTTTAAAGGAGGCGACAAGCGGCGAGGACAGTGGGAATTACCAGATGGGAGAATTAATCGAAGCGTCGAGGGGATTGGAGGGAGGACCTCCCACTTGAAAGACATCCGCGAGAGTTGCAAAAGATCAAGCTTCCGGAGTTTGTCGGGGGTCAGGCTAGTGAACGCGCGGAAGCATGTTTGGATGCATAGTCCCTTAAGGCATGACTAGGTGTTTTGCCTGAAGAGAATATACGTCCAATTCAGCCAGTCGCCATTTTGATTAAAGGAGCCGAGCACTGGGCGGGTGGGGTAAACACGGAAAGGTGGCCCTTACGAGACAAGGTATCTTGAACTTTAGAGGAAAGGTTGGGAGGAAATATCTACGGCGTACTCTACGAAGAACAGCAGGTTGGGGCATTTCGTACCTTAGTGAGAAACAAAAGCGGTAGAAAATGCGAGATCAGGTTTATAGGCTGGTCAGTATGTGTCGTATATGGATTGTGACCAACGACAGGTAGAGCGCTCATCTATGGATTGAACCCGGGATAAGAGCTATAGTGAGGATGTGGAAACCATCTTCAATACCAGAGGTGGTGGAAGTCGCGGCGTTACATTGAAGAACATATGAACTTGGCGGGGGGTGCAAGATCGACATTTATGTAGGGATTTGTAGAGGAAAAGACCAGAGGGCATTTCCTGGGGAGGAAGGTTCAAAGACCCACTTAGTCGTATGGTAATAGATTCGTAAGGGCGGTGATGGCTGCGAGAATTTCAATGGCAACGGTCGCGACATCTCGTTCAACATCCAACTGATGTGAGGCGGGACCACGGTGACGCTGTCGAGAGGAAAAGTGAAGCGGAAGGCGGGGTTCGAGAAGAATTCGTTTAGGAGTCGATCAGCATCTTGATTGCGGGTTCCATCTCGTGTTACCCTCATTGGAGATGCGAGAAGGACCCAACCCATTCTGACGGAGGCTGATAGATTTACAATGGAGGACGATCACGAGGAAAGGAACCAATGGGGAGAGCTAGTAGCAGCAATCATATTCACGTAGCAGTTAATAGCCGCCAAGCTGAACATCAATCCTCCGTGGTGGAGTGGAATAGAATAAGCTAAATCATGTCAATGTTAAGATTTTTGTTGATTAAGTGCGGCAGAGATGGTTTATTTCTGTCGCATTAGAAAGGTGGGTTGTGACCCTCTGACACGATGAGCTTTACAAAGCAAATTGAGAGATGGCCGGCGGAGAAAAACAAGCAGTGGGGTCTAGCGTCGATAATTGCATAGTAGACTGCAGGGAGTGTGTACTACCGGTTGAAAGTATACGTCACTACACTTGGGACGTATGACTTAATCAATGGAATGGATTGGTTAGACTCGCATCGAGCCTTGGTAGGTGTTTGTAAAGAGGTATTTTGTTAATAGATGATGAAGGAAGACCAATAGAGATCCGGTGTCTGAGAGAAAGAAGAGATAATGGATTCGCTTCATATCCACTATGAAGGTCAAGCGTTGCGTAAGACAAGGGTGTCAACTTTATGTAGTAGGGCAGTGAAAGACAGGAAGGGACCCTCGTTAGATCGATTATCAGGTCTGTCGAAATTTCAAGATGTTTTCCCGAAAGAGTTACCAAGGTTACCTCCTAAAAGGGAGCTTGATTTCACGTGAGCTAAAACACAGTGGCCAGAACCAATATCCAAGACTCCGTGTCGGATGACAGCACCGAAACTTCGTGAATTGCAAATGCAACTGAAAAAGTTCGTTGAATGGCAAGACCTATGATGTCTGCATACAGGCGTACCAATAATTTAGAAGAAGGATGGATCCTTACATTGTGTGTATGAACTCTGAGGGACTTGGAACGTGCTTCTGATGAAACGGTACCGTCACATGAATTGATGATCTTGATCGAGATGAAAGGCCTTGAGTATTTACTTACTAAAAAGATCGTTCACGTCCGGTGTCATCGATTAAGGATTAAGGAAGGTGATATCCCCAGTACCTTCGAACTCGGTTTGGACGACTACGAGAAGTTTGTTGTAGTAGTACCCTTTCGGATTGACCAATGTGCCGGCGGTATTCATGAGCCTCATGAGCGGCGTGTATTCCGGAAGTACTTAGACCGTTTGTACAAGTCTTTTAGATGACATCCTCATCTATTCCAAAAGATGAAGAGAACATGAGAACACTTGCGAATAGTGTTGTCTGCCTTAGAGAGAAAAAATTGGATGGCAAGTTGTCAGTGTTCCTTCTTTGGAAAGAGATTCCTATCTAGGTCACATCATTTCGGTGAAGGAATCTCGGTGAACCCAGAAAAGGTAAAGAGCCATTATGGAATGGCCAGTGCTAGAAAATGCACATGAGGTGAGAAGCTTCTGGGGCTAGCGGGTTAATAGGAGATTTGTGGAAGGATTCTCAAAATAGTGAAACCCATCACCACTTTACTATGCATAAAGAGTCGAGTATGAATGAATGAGGAAAGAGTGTGATAGGCGTTCGTGAGCTTAGGGTTACTAACTAGTGCACCAATTCTAGTGCGGGATATGAAAAAGATTTCCGCAGTGCGCGCAGTTAACACCGAAGAAGCAAGGGTTGGGGCCACGTGCTAATGCGGGATGGAGGTGATAGCTTGTAAGTGAGGAAAGTTGAAGAATGCTGAAGTCTCTGTGACTCATGATTTAGAGTTGGCGGTAGCCAATGCTAGCTCGCGAAACTTTAGGCACACTACCTTGTTGGGCGAAACTTTTGAACTCAAAACAGACCATCAAAAGTTTAAAGCATCTCTTCTATAAAGAGACTGAATGCCGGGCAAAAGGAGATGGAGTAGTTTACTGGTATATGGTACATCAAGGAAAGAAGAATCAATGATCATGAGATGCCTTGGTAGGAGACCACTTGAATCTTCCTCATTGGTACTTGTAAAGGTCAAGCACGATGGAGCGTGTGTTGGAACAACTCCGAGGCAGTTGGTATTTAAAGGTTACTAAACCTCAGTGGGGAAGCGGTTGGATCCAAAACACAGAAAAGGGTATAGTTTGAAGCAGAAACCCGGTTAATTAAGATATGGGAGATGTTATTCACGAGAATGAAGGATATTCGAAGCATCATACTGAAGCCCATAGATCACTTTATTATACGCATCTAGTGTGAAAAAGATATGCATGGAATATGAAGAGCTCTTCTTTTGGGTAGGCATGGCACGCGATGTAGTCCATTTCGTCAACAAATGCCTAGAGTGGTGAAAGCGACCACCATCATCAGGCCTTCTACAACCACTTGATGTTCCTATTTCCAAGTGGGAAGTCATATCTACGGATTTTGTTGTGGGGTTACCACTAACATCCCATAGAACCGCAATGCCATTATGGTGATAGTGGATAGGATTAGCAAGAGTGCTCATTTTATTCAGTTAGAGACACTGCGATGTGTGACTAAGCTTGCAGTGTGTTTGTAAATAGGGTTATCGTTTGCAGGGGACACCTAAGAAGATCATTTCAAACATGGACTCCAGATTCACTTCTACGTTATGGACAAGTTTGTAGTCAACATAGGGGACTCAGTTGAACTTAATCTGCGGCTTATCATCAGGAAGCAGATGGGCAGGCGAGAGGGAGTAAATCAAGTCATGGAAGACATGCTTAGGATGTATGTGATGGATAATCGAGACCAGTGGGAGAAGTACCTACCTTTAGTGAAGTTTACCACCTACAATATGATTATCATAGTTCCATTGGAATGCCACCCCTCTGAGCTTTGTATGGGAGGCCATCTTGAGAACACAACTTTGGGGTTGGGATAGACTGAAGACGAATAACGGTTGGGCGAATTGATTCAAGAAATGGAGGAACAAATGATTGATTAAGCTGATTAAAAGGAAGCACAAGATAGAGCAGAAGCTATCACCGAATGCACCTGAGGACCCGTGAAGTTATGAAGTGGGGGACAAGGTTTTCATTACGTGTCAGGCCTAATAAGAGTACCACTCACGGTTGGAAAGGGGACAAAGTTGTCACCACAAGGTTTATAGGACCATTCGAGATCAAGAAAATTGGACCCCGTTGCCTATCGTCTCGTAACGCCACCCCACTTGCATAAAACTGCCAATATGTATTTCATGTATGTTTCGTCATTATGTTGCTGATGAATCACTAAACTAAATTGGAAGGAATTGGGGTATCAAACGTGGGAACCCTCGGTAGAGCAGATTGCATATTGAGCATTAGAAATTTGACTCAAGAACCGCCTAGTAGACCAAGTTAAAGGTCAGTGGGACAAGTATAGTCCAAAACCTGCTACTTGGGAAGACTTAGAAACAGCGAGATTATCCTTCTCTATTTTGACCACTTCGAGAACTTGTTTCTCGAAGATGGGGTGTAACACCACCTTTTGACCTAAACAGCCAGGGACTACAGGGACTATACTCTATTTTCTAGTCACCTTGAAACTATTAAAGTGATACTCTTAAACTTTAAGGTTATGAACTTTTATGAATGTTTAAATGTTATTTGATATTGATGTATGTATTTTGCGATCTACTACATACATGTAAATTTTATGAATGTTTAAATGTTATTGGCGATGATGTATGTAATGAGTCTATTATGTGGATGAAAACTTTATGAATGCTTAAATGTTATTTGATGATGATGTATATGCTTCGACACATTGTGAAAATGCGAATTGATTGAATGTTTAAAGTATGTTGTTGGGATGATGTTGGATATTATGCAATCTAATTGAGTAAATGCTAATCTTGTGAATGAGGGTTGAAATTGCATAATGTTATATTGAAGATCTATTTCTAATTGAAACCTTTGATGTGTTAATTTATCGGTACATGGATACCAAAACAAATGATGATAGTATGCAATTACATGACTATAATGCATAGAAATATGAAGATTATTCTGGAGACTAATCCGGTTATGGGCTATGAAGTAGCCAAGGAATAATGATGATGCAAGTGTATGTCAGGATCACTGACCGAGAAACCTTAATGGTATGAATATTGTATTTGGACTTTATATTGGTTTGGATGCATTGCTATGATATGTGGATGGATTATGATTTGGTCAAAGACACTACCCCAAAACCGATAAGCGATGAAAAAACCTCGGCGACACGGTGTCCGCGTAAATTCCCCTTGTAGGGGTGTTGACCCTGATTTTGTTAGGAGGGTGGAGGCATTTCCCACAGGTGTATCCTCCATTGTAGGGTGGAGCATGGTAGGGGTGGACCCTAGACTTGATTAGGAGGGGAGGAGTCATTTCCCACCATGTATACTCCAAAACCTGAAGTCATGAGAGAACGATGCTAGTCACGCTCCACAGGTCATGTGACGATGACTGTCATTTTCCTGCTAGGGAATCTTGGTAAAGAGAGTTGACACTTCAACTTAAAGGTTCTATCTGGAGTTAGGTCAACATATTGACGCTCCAAGATAGTCTAGCAAGGGACGGATAGGAATGGAGTTAGCAGTGGAGTTAGGGAGGAAGGATGAGTAGAATAATTGAGACTATATGGAGATGCAATGCAGTGAGGAGTTGATGAAGAAAATGTATACATGAATATTCCTGTATGTAACTAAACCACAATTGTTTAAAATGAAATTTTGAATCAAACAATTGTAATTCAAGAACATACACCATTAATTGATTGTTGTCTTTATAAAGACTAGTCTCGCTGACTGGATTGGATGCATACATAAAATACTAAAGGATGGCAGGTTTGATTATTAGTACATGCGAAATTGTATGTACTAGCTACACATACATTTGTAGTACATATACACTAGTATATATGAGTTTCATTGTTCTTGTACCATAAGATCTACCTTATCTTTGGGATGAAGTTTCCTGAAAGGTGAGTGTATGTAATGACCCTTTCATATTACTATTAATAATTTCATAAATAAACCTAAACATTGGCTAAATTATAAATAATTATTATAACCTTAATTGATTATAGTTATTAATTAATTATTTACGATTAATAGCCGAAGTATGATTAACTCTTTGATTAAGGGTTAATGAGTGATTAATTAGTAAGTGAGTCATTAGTTAAATAATTGGTAAATTAATGGTTAGTGATTAAGTGATTATTAATTAAAGTAATTGATTAATGTGTTAAGGAATTTTAATGGGTTCACAGTGGCTCCCATGGGATAGCAGCCAACCCATGCATTCAAATGAACGTTAATTAAGGGATAAGACTATTAAGAGACATAAATGTATGGATGGGTTTGGTGAGGAGGGGAGGTTCGGGAAGGTGAAGGAGGCATAAGGAGGGAGGAGGAGGATGGATTTTAGGGGGGATTCTTTTCATGCAGTTTACGAGAGGATATTTTTAGAGCTTGGGGCGAGATAGTGAGCAGTGGATTTCTGGTGCACAGAGTGAGGGTTTTAGGCTGTGTGTGGAGGGGCTAGGGCGTCATTATAGATGTGTCTAGGGCCGATAGGAGCGAGGCGTCTTGGTCCCGGCCGAGGGGTGGTGGTTTAAGGGTGTTAGGTGAAAGGTTCAACTGAGATACAACTGAATAGTATCATTGACAAGTATTTAAGAAACTAAGCTGTGAAGTGTTTGCCAAATTCTAACTTGTTATGCAATTTGTTATGTAAATGTTATTTTATTTATAAAAAATCACAGGATGCAGAGTGTGTTATGTAAAAATGTTATTTTATTTATAAAAAAATCTGGGAATGAATATGCTGGAATAAGCAAATTTTTAGTTCTTTCAAAATTCCGCTCTGTTGTAATTTATGGTAGCTTAAATGAAATCCTGGTTGTTACAAATAAGATATCACCAATCCAAGATACTCATACACAAAGTACCTATGACTTCACCTACATGATTCATTCCATGGACAATCCTTCAAACCCTAACAAGCCTCATAGCATCATTCCCAGAATGTAATCACTCACAGCAACATCCACTGATAGTAAAATCTATTCACAGAAACATCCACAAATGGTAACATCCACTCATGATAACATCACAACTTCATAGAAGAGCATACGACAACATCACGGCCTTATGGAAACATCGCGTCCTTATAGCATACCTTGAGAATAAAAAATACCTTAAGAGAATCCCTTAGAAGTATCTTGCACACCAGAAAGACACCCCAACACCTTGAGCGAATATTCAAACTTTATCTCTTTGTTGGTTACACTAAAAATGAAAAAAAAATCCATGTATTTATAGTAATTTTTTCCCCAAAAATTAGTTGAGTCGACTATTGATGAGCCAAAATGGCTCGTTCAATTAGATGAGGGAACCTGATGGTAGGTTCCAATTAGACCCACTCTCGTTTCAGGTAGCATTTCCGACCATATTTTGACCAGGTTACCGATCTAACTAATATACTAACTAAATATGAATATTAAAATAACAATCCTGACTACTATTTCTAAACTAAGATGAGTGATTTACCTAGGATGTCGATTCTATTCTATTCTAAACTAATCTATCATGGTCAGGATCAAGCTAAGAGATGAGTACAGTGGAATATTTGTATTACTTGTATAGAAAAAGTTCATATAACAAGGAATATTAAAGCTTGACAGAGTAACTAGTTATAACCAACATAAATTGATTGAGAAACTGAATCACAAGGTTGTTGTACTAAAAATGAATAATAATGGAGACTGTAAATAGATGAATGTTAACCCAAAAGTAATTCATAATCCAGCATCCATAAACTATATAATAGGACATGCATAAAATTGAGTAATCACATTCATACACATTGACACCATCATTTTCATAAATGTCTCTTGTTATTTATTCATCTGAAAGTAATAATACCAGTCGTATTTCCAAAGAACCAAAATCCCTTTCCCTTTTACATTCATCTCATTTATAGAAGGACTATGGAAGCCCTTTACATTCCTTATCTTCTGAGTGGTCAGGATCCTGAAGCAACGCTTCAGTTTTCTTTCCCAGTTAGGAAATTAACATAATTACAATGAAATGATTGCTCTACAAAATTTCGGTTACAATGAGATTATCAAGAGGGTCCTGATGGTTGTGATTTCACATTTATGAATTCCTTACATATTTTGAAATCTTCGAGTATGGAATCCACTCGATATAACTGCGATCTTTCCAAGTTTCCTTGTTTTTTCACATGGGAATGATGACTTTTGTCCTCAAGATTTGTTCAACACATTGCACGAAATCCTCTATCAATGTGATTATTCTGGAGGGTTGGATTAGTCTTGTCTCTATAACCTTCGTATTTATTTTACTGATTGCTTCGATGGATTTCAAGATGAAGTTTCTTTTGGTATCCATGTCTTCGACCATTGTTTGGGTGGATGAATCCTTATCAATATCCCTTAGGGGGTCCATCCCAAACTGTAAGAGTAGACTATTTGGCGATCTCAATATTTATGTGCTTGATGTAGTGATCTACCCCTTAGTCTTTAGGACATATGCAATTGTTTTCGTTCATGCATCTAAAAGTTGGAGGTCTCTTATTATTCATTCATCTAAGTACATCGGCAAGGTCTCTGGGAATGCCTATTGCGATTATTTCCATTTTGTGACTCTATTGTGAGCTTTCAGGGATTTTTGGTATTTTTCATACATTGCTTTCACTTGCGTGTTCAATTTTGTCTATTCAGACTTGACCATCATAGTTTTGTTAAGTGCACAAAATAACCTCTTATGTGTGTCATGAAGTTCCTCATTCTTCTTAATGGCCCCTTCTTTTATCGTTTTGAGAGCAATTGTTTGGTTTTGTCTTTCCTCTACAACTTTTATCAAGAGATCGTTGTCTAGCTTCATCTTCCCGATTTCCTTTTCACCTCTTTCGTTAAAAGTTCTCAATTCATCCAACTCTCCTTTGAGCTTCGTTACCTCCTGTTCATGTGAGGTTTTAATATTTTCCATCTCACTCGCATGGGCCTTTTGGGTGAGGCCGGTTTTTTCGTTGAATCTAGCCTGTAGATATTTTTCTTGCGCCTTGAGCCACCTCTCCTAATCCTCTTCATGGATTTTCTTTGTTTGTTGGATTTCCTTCCTGTGTTCACTGGCCATAGTTTCCTATATGGTTTCCAAGGTCATCTACATCTCAGTGACCCTGGATTTTGTAGCATCAAGTGCTCCTACATCTTCATGAATCGATAATATGTTCACACTAGAAAAATCATTGAGTGTTGAGGTTACCTGTATCACATTATCTTTCAAATCTGGTCCAACTTTCCATTTGATGTTCCTTTCGGGAGCTTCTTGGCTTACATCAACTTTTCTTGTTTTCCTTTTAGGGGTTCTCTTATCGATAGCTCGTGTCTTGTGGTTGTAATAGTAACCGCCAACGATGACCACTACCCCCTCAAAGTCGAGTCCTTCAGAAGTGAGTGATAGACTCCCTGGGATAGAGGTTAAGCGGGTGCACTCTTCTATCAAGGTGTGTTGATGTTTGAATATGTCAGGACTGAAACAAAAACCTCACGAGGATATGAATCCCCATGTGTTTTTAAAGAGGTGGTACTGATCTTTGGATAAAAGATATATCTTGAATATCTTGAATTAGGATAATTCTAAGGCAACAAACCCTAGGTATTTATTGCTTGAATTTATTCAATAAAAATGGTTCTTCAATAACTTGATATGATATTTATGTGAAGCAAGAAGTCTTTTAAAAATAAGAAAATATTGAATGAGGGCTTCAACATCATAATTTCGTTGTGATCAACATCACATACACATTGTTCTTAATCATATGCAAATACATATGTATCTTCTTCGTAAGAAATAGAAGAGAATAATTTGATCATCTCAAATAATTTTAAAATAGTACTACTATAAAGATCAAAAGAGAATTTTATAGATAAATTTCAAATATCTCATACTTAGGACTCAAAGTTACAAGATACAATCGAAATCAAGGTCGAAGCAATTCTT
Source organism: Picea sitchensis (assembly GCA_010110895.2). Lineage (NCBI taxonomy): Eukaryota > Viridiplantae > Streptophyta > Pinopsida > Pinales > Pinaceae > Picea > Picea sitchensis. The sequence continues at coordinate 39,736 of SNQJ01S0022517.1, forward strand.
TGTGGAGTTTTATTCATGAAAGAGGTTCTTCATTACAAAATCTATGAAAGTCATGTATATCATTGTAAATACTCCATGATCATATAAGAAAATAGTTTTGAAGAATACAAGAAGAACACTCAAGAACTCAACCTTGTGCCCAATTCATAGATTCAAGCATAAAGCTATGAGAAATGGTGTAGAAGAAAAGAAAGAGTGGGGAAGATGGAGATATTTCTTCATTGATTAGAATCTTGGTTGGATATTCATGGTTTTACCTTCTTCCTCTGATCTTCTGCCATGCCCCTTTGATAATTCTGATTGTGGAAACCTTGATGAAACACGTCTTCTCTTTAAAAATTAGATCCTCTAACTACTTGGATAGTTAGGGGTTTTCCTTTCTTGAATTTCCCATACACTTTTATTCTTGAAGTATTCCATTTAATTAATGCTTCATAAAGAACACATTAATAAATTTAAATCATTAATATTCGAACATTTCAAATGGTTTATTTTCTTTTTTTAATATAAATTTTTAAATAAACTTTTATTTTCAAAATCTAATTAGTTTCCATTTCAAAGATGGGGACTGTGTTTTAATTTTATGGAAGTAATAATCAACTTTTCAGCCATGTAAATCACTTCGTATTTTATCTATACCATCTTATCTTTCCAATGTTATAATGTTTTCCCAAATCCGTCGCCTGGATCTCGAGATATGAGCCCGTGAAGTTGAGTTATCTCGCAGACCCATTAAAAATGTAGTTGACTGATATTTCAATTTATGGGAAAAATTTGGCCACTTTTATCCCTTCTAACCTATACCATCATCGTCTTCGTCAAAATACATTTCCAATGATAAACATTTTGCGCAATTCCGACACCCGAAGCTCAAAATATGACCTTCAGAAGTTCGTGACTCAACCATCGTCGATCGGATGTCTTGGGCAAATGTGGGCCCTTGGTCTTGGATTCACCCTCCTTTAGTTCAAAATTCGACTTATAGTGTGAAACCCATCCCACATGCATGGGAAATTTTGAGTTTTAATATTATATAAATACTAAGTGTTTCATACACTTAGTAAGAAACATTGAAGAGAATATTATGGAGCTTAGTGGGTCGACCTCCCTTCAGAAAATTGATTAAAAAATATATTTTTGCATGCCAAGTCAAACTCCACCATGTCCAATCAATATATAAATCAGCCTACCAAAAATTTCCATGTCTTGAATTCTGGTTCGATGTCTTGTATTCCACGTGTCACCATACATTAACTGCCATGTAGCACCATTCCAAGTCAAACTCCACCATGTCCAATTAGCATATAAATCAACCTAGAAAAAAATTGTAATGTGTCGAAGCCTGGTTGGATGTCATGTATACCACGCGTCACCGTCCATTAACTTCCATGTAGCACCATTCCTTGATCGTCATGTGACATAATTCCACGCTACCAAGTGTCATCTCTCCATACGTTAAATAGCTTCCATGTGATCCAAGGAATGGTTGACACATGGCCTAAAATCAAAGGTTAATAATTCAATAATGGGAAATAATTTTTAAGGGGAAAAGGAGTTAAGTATACAAGGAACGAGAGGGGGAAGATATGGGTAGTTAGGGAAGGGGAGAAATTATGGGAGCAAAAGAGAGGGGGTGAGGTAGGGGGATGGTTTGTAATAAGTGGACTCGCAGGGTGAGGGAGTGAGGGAGGTGAGGGGGTAAGGGAGTTTGTGAGTCTAACGAGGAATGAGGGAGTGTGAGGGGGTTAGAAATGTGGGTAGCAGAGGCATAAGAGTGACATAGGGTGAGGTGAGGGGGAGTAGTTTGTAGGTGGTGGATGGATGGGTGAGGGAGTGTGACGGGGGTGAGGGAATATGGGTGTGGGTGAGTCTGTGAGTCCGTGAAGGAAAAAATTAAGTATGGGGTGGGTTGGGTAATAAGGGGATAGTGGAGTCAAGTTTGGGAGTGAGGGAAGAAAAAGGGGGGGGGAGTGACTGATAATGAGTTTGTCCTTCCACTTGGACATGAAAATCAAAATTATTCTAAGTATAGAATAGGGTTTAAGAGGAGAGCAGAGGAGCAGAGAGAAGAGGTAATATAAACTAAGTGTGGGAAACAAGAGAAGACTTTCGAAAATGAAGCTAAGTATGGAAAAGGTAGTAAATAGGAGGAAAATAAAGAAAAAATTAAATTTCCAATATTATGAGCATGGCTTCGAAGATTCAAACATGGCGTGGTTCCAATAGTTGGTCATGATTTCACATAGAAGAATCGCCATTTCTCTACTTAAATGCAAACCTGGATATCTTGAGCATACAAACTCAAATTTTGAATCCGAAAAATGTGTGGCGAAGTTGAGATTGAGGGCTATGCAATGAACTTATTCTCATTAAAAAAATTTCTTCTTTTGATATCATTCTGTTTTATTAATCCAGGAGCAGGAAAACACAGATGACCATTTTTTGGTCAACAGGGTGTTAGCCAGATCGGCATCAGGGATTATAGTGACAATTGCACTATCACCTGCCAACCTGTCATCTCGGACATTGGGGATGTAAACCTTGTATTTTTTATTCTTTTCCTAGTTCTTTCCTGGTGCATTCAATGTTGATTTTCCTATGTTTGATGTTTTTCCTTCACTTGAATTGATTTTCCCTAGGGGAAGGTATTTATTCCAGCTTTTCTCCACTGCAACTTGTTTCTCCTCGGCTTCCCTTTTATTCATTTGCTAGTACTTTTCTTTAGCATCTTCGGCTTTTCTTGTCAGTTCGGCTTCTTTATCCCTCTTTTTCTTCTCTTCTTCATTTAGCCTCTCTTTGTATTTGAGGAGGAGGGCTATGAATTATTCTATCCTAAAAAAAAATCCTGCTCTTATTCTTTCCTGAGTTGTTTTTGAGTAGCATTAGTGGTGAGCCTCTCTACTGCTTTCTCAAAACTTAAATTTCCTTAGAAGACATCTTCTGAGAACCGTGCCTCGTGCATAATTTGTGGCCCCAACCTAATGGGTTTCATGTGTTCATATACCACATTTCGGGGGTCGTGTGATTTGGTATCTATGAGACAGAGGCATCAAGGCTTATAGTGACAATTTCACTATCACCTACCAACCTGTCATCTCGGACATTGTGGATGTAGACCTTGTATTTTTTATTCTTTTCCTAGTTCTTTCCTGGTGCGATCGATGTCGATTTTCCTGCGTTTGATGTTTTTCCTTCACTTGTATTTATTTTCCCTAGGGGAAGGTATTTATTCCATATTTTCTCCAATGCAGCTTGTTTCTCCTCAGCTTCCCTTTTATTCATTTTCTAGTACTTTTCTTTAGCTTCTTCGGCTTTTCTTGTCATTTCGGCTTTTTTATCCCTCTTTTTCCGCTTTTCTTCATTTAGCCTCTCTTTTTATTTGAGGAGGAGGGATCTGAATTCTTCTATCCTGAGTTTTTTTCACGCTCTTCTTCTTTCCTTAGTTGTTGTTGAGAATCATTAGTGGTGAGCCTCTCTACCGCTTTCTCAAAACTTAAATTTCCTTAGAAGACATCTTCCGAGAACCGAGCCTCGTGTATAATTTGTAGCTCCAACCTGATGGATTTCATGCGTTCGTATACCACATTTTGGGGGTTGTGTGATTTGGTCTCTCTGAGACAAAGGCATAATTCCTTTAGCATTTATGATTCCTTTTCGGCTTGCTTCTTGTTCTATAAAGAGTATGAGCCTATGTGGAAGGGAAAAATTGACCATTACCATTTTAGGGTCCTAACCCGCACATAGGTAGAACAATATATTTGGATGTAATAAAGGTCAATATTAATAAGGCCTTTCAATAAAATAGAATAAGGCGGATGTAAGAAGACCTAATAGAATCTTTCACTTCTAGAAGGATCTTTCTCTAGATGCTTCTTTTTAGTATAAATAGGAGTCGAGGGTATGAGAACCCTAGCTTGGATATTATTGTAATAGAGCTCTGCTCAACTAGATGTTTCCCCCTCGAAGAGGCCCATGAACATTTCTTTCAGATTCAAAGTGTTATTTTTGTTGTTATTCTTATATCATTTCAGTGTTATTGTGGTGAATGCTCTGGTTATATTGTTGTTATTCTGCCATTACTAGCATTTTATTTCTATTCTGCATACATTTTATATCTAGTATATTACAAGTGGTATCAGAGCACTTTCCTCGGCAGAAAGTGTGGGTTAAAAAAAAAATTCAGGGTAGAGACGTATTCCGGTGTCTTTAAGCCACAAAGATCTGTCGTTACGCGCATAAACCGACGGTTGAGGGATTCATACACGTAGAAAATACAAGTTGTACTTAAGTGCACCTCTGTTGGCCACCCTTGTAACCCATGTTGGTACCCCTTCGAGTGGTAGCGCATCATACAGCACCTGTGTATGGATAGGCCTAGATTACCTAAATCCCTCTTTAGATAAACCGATCGGTCGCCTGACTGCTATAGTGTCACTGAGAACAGCACTCGGGAAGATACTCTCTAGTACCTGGGTAGTCGGGTAGTACAACTAAGGGTATGATATATCCTCCTTAGTTAGTTCCCTGAGATATTGGGTCGAGTACTACTGTTGGACCCCGCACCTATATCAAACAGCTATAGCACAGGGCAAACCCTTGTCTGTAGAACCCTTGAATACCTAACCCTTGGGGACAGAAACATAAACAAATTAAAACAGACAAGATCTATTGTCGTGCAACTGTGTTCGAGTTGCCANAGTTAGTTCCCTGAGATATTGGGTCGAGTACTACTGTTGGACCCCGCACCTATATCAAACAGCTATAGCACAGGGCAAACCCTTGTCTGTAGAACCCTTGAATACCTAACCCTTGGGGACAGAAACATAAACAAATTAAAACAAACAAGATCTATTATCGTGCAACTGTGTTCGAGTTGCCAAGTAAATACACATTTCTTTATGGTTAAGCATTTGGGCATTCCCTCTCTGCAGTATTCTTTAGACCGGAGTATAACTCCGTAAAAAAAAAAAATCTG
>SNQJ01S0022517.1:49161-60954 GCA_010110895.2 Picea sitchensis
GATGTAATAAAGGTCAATATTAATAAGGCCTTTCAATAAAATAGAATAAGGCGGATGTAAGAAGACCTAATAGAATCTTTCGCTTCTAGAAGGATCTTCCTCTAGATGCTTCTTTTTAGTATAAATAGGAGTCGAGGGTATGAAAACCCTAGCTTGGATATTATTGTAATAGATCTCTGCTCAACTGGAGGTTTCCCCCTCAAAGAGGCCCGTGAACATTGCTTTCAGATTCAAAGTGTTATTTCTGTTGTTATTCTTATATCATTTCAGTGTTATTGTGGTGAATGCTCTGGTTATATTGTTGTTATTCTACCATTACTAGCATTTTATTTATGTTCTGCATACATTTTATATCTGGTATATTACATACCATTTGTTCTTTTCTGATAGGTAGGTAGTGGCCCCTTTCTCCACAGTCTGGCATGTTATTTCTCTAACCAATAACTTGTCGGGCACATATTTGGGCAGCAAGTGTGGTGGTCTAGGGGCCCTGCAAATCCTGACATAAGTGTAGTATTTTTTTATATAGCAGTCTTTGATCTCCTTTAAGGTTTTTATAGGCCCTGGAGAGATCATGTGTGGGAAAAGGCCAAATATAGCTTTGTGCAAGGGGGCGAGGAAATAGTCACAGATCTCATATAAATAATCCTTATAGTTGACTTCCCACAGTTGCGAACAGTACAAATGGATCCAACCCTTTTCCAGAGTCCATGCCCAGCTAAGTGTGGGGAATGAATTGGCGGCACACATCGCATCTATGAGATAGGAATACATGTAGAATACAAGGCTTTTCATACCTTTGGGATCTTGGATACGCTTAGCGATGTCGAAAGAAAGAATGTTCACCCAATTGAACGCTTGGTCCTTCTAGACTACTATGTAAGCCATGGGAAACCGCTCCATCCTAAAATGGGTGCTAGTTTCCTCACCATAAAGTTTGCATATCATGGTATTCATACTCCTATAGGGTCTCTTAAGGTATTGTGTCGGGACATATCGTTCCCCCTTTTTCGTTGGCCATTCTTCATCGTAGAACCAATCTTACATTAGGGTCTCGAAGTCTTCATGTTCAACTCCGAATTGGTCTAAGAACGACTCATCCAGGGATATTGTAGATTCTGGGGTCTGATATCTAGCTTGGATGTCTTCTACTTTTAGTGATGCGATCGGGTTACCCAAAGCATTGACTATTAGTCCCGTATCTTTCTGTAGATAAGCAAAACACCATCTAGTTGTGTCATTATAAGGAAACAGTTATGGGAAGGAAACTATTGTATGAATGTCGCTTTTCCAGATATTCCCAAATGCATCGATGTCTATGTCATTAGACGAGAACCTTTCATTTTGGAACATATCTAGAATCTCATCATAGAAAAGGTAATGCTCCATTCCATTGTCGTTGTTTGTGTTGGAGTTATTGAACGAATCGAGGATTGAAGTTGGAACAGGTGCTCCAGAAGTTTGGAGTTTTCCCTTCCTACTCAACATCTAGGACATTTTGTTAATGGGGTCGTTTCATAGAAAGAAATACCAATATTAAAACTATGTGCAAGATACTCACACATAAACAGGGGACAATAAATAATTAGACTAAGAGAACAGAAATTTGCAGACACGGATTTTATATTACTTAGCGAGCGAGTGGAAAAACCTAGAGTCTTGACGTTGTATAAACAATTCACAACTTCCCTCCAAACCCTAGTTTAATCAATGAACGAGGTGTGATACAGCTTAGACCAGGTCAAGGTAGTACACAAAAGAGTAAATGCATTCACAGGTGCTAGGAAGTTATAATTGTTGAGGAGAAGGAAATTGAAAAGGCGGGGTCTCCAAACAACTATCATCGTTGGAAATTTATATCAATGAGAGATGTCAATACGAAAATGGGGAAACCTTCGACAACGATAATTCGTGATTGGACTTTTATATATTCGAAAGGGTTCGTCATCGTATAGAGGCGTTTGAAGCATTTACCAGGAACTCCTCTGATCTTATCAGAGGAGTTGAAAATAAATCCTTTGATATGATCAAAGGAGTGGTTTCCATTTGTTCGGAAAAAATGCGGAAGAGTTAAAGTCAACTCTTCCGAGCACATCGGAGAAGTTAGTAGTAACTTCTTCGATATGATCAGAGAGTTACTATGAAAGTCTCTGGTTTTGAAGTTAGGGTTTTCCGTGAATAAGGATAGCGATCAGGAGTATTACGGCTAACTTGGAAGAGTAAGAGGGAGCCTTAAGCTTTCTTAGATCCAGGCATTTGTTCCTTAGACTAGTTTTGGGGCTTGCGATGATTAAGTGCGAGGATGGGGGAGGAGACCATCNGAGTGGTTTCCATTTGTTCGGAAAAAATGCGGAAGAGTTAAAGTCAACTCTTCCGAGCACATCGGAGAAGTTAGTAGTAACTTCTTCGATATGATCAGAGAGTTACTATGAAAGTCTCTGGTTTTGAAGTTAGGGTTTTCCGTAAATAAGGATAGCGATCAGGAGTATTACGGCTAACTTGGAAGAGTAAGAGGGAGCCTTAAGCTTTCTTAGATCCAGGCATTTGTTCCTTAGACTAGTTTTGGGGCTTGCGATGATTAAGTGCGAGGATGGGGGAGGAGACCATCGCGGTGAAGGGGAACAAAGCCAACCGGTTATGTATCTCGTAGCCATGAACATATCTAGAATAAAACATAAATGAGGTGGGAAAGGAAAAGGGAAAGGTGCGGTTATTGAGCTAGGGAAAAGGGAGCAAGAAAACTAAAACAAAAACCTAACCCTAGCTTAAAGAAAATGGATTAAGAGAGGTAACCTTACCTGGACTATGTAGCCACATGTTAGAAATGGATAGGGGAGGGTTTCGAACAGCGTTCAGCTCGACGCTTCTATCCTCGATTTTTCTCGTTCAATTGCAAATGGTTGAATAACACTAGTCTCAAGCTCATTCTATTTTATATCAAAAAGGTAACTTATGACATTTAATGTGGTGGTTGGGGTAGGTTTGATTGGAGGAGTTAAGATCAAGTTGTCCGATCAGTTCAGAAGAGTTATAAGTAACTCCTCCAAACATATTGGAGGAGTTAAAAGTAACTCCTCTGATATGATCGTAGGAGTTTCCCCCAACTCTCACAATAGTGTTGTATAACGAAACGAAAGAAAGGAACTCTTTCAAACTTGTTTGGAGGAGTTTGAAGTAACTCCTTCGAACTGTTCGGAGGAGTTGAAAGTAACTTTGTCGATTTAAAATGGATTGCAATGCTAAGTACTTTTTTTTTTCCAAGTGAAACATGAATTAACAGAAGAACCTTTAGATGAAGAAGGGACTTGTAAGGCTTTCAATTAGCTTCAAAAATAAGGGGAATCCATTTTGTTTTAGGAAAGTAACAGAATAAAAAATAAAAATGGAGGGTTGTAGTCCCTGTCACAACACAACAACAGAGGGTTGGCATGGAGCTATTGGTAGTCAAATAGAGGTGGAGGAGCTAAGTGGGCTAGAGTGGGTTATTGACAGCAGAGGACGCAAAGGTGGCAATAGAAACATTCGTGGGATGAGGAAGCAGGTGACAGAGGGAGTAGTCGCAGGTGTTGTGGAGAGGGCTGCAATCAGAAAGGTGGAGCTGGGAGAGAGTGTTGGCTTGTGGGGAAACCGCCAGTTGTTGGCCACAATAGCAATAGCAGTCGTCCCAGCAGTCGCAATTGTCGGCCACAACAGCAATAGAAATCACCACACTAGCCATAGGTCGTGGGGTAGTTAGGATCCGATCCTAACCACTCTCCATGGGTCATTAGTTAATAGGCTATGTTTTCTATGTAATAAAGGCTGACATTAGTTAATAAGGCCTAATAAATAAAGGAGAATAAGTCAATGTAAGAACACCTAATAGAATCTTCCGCTTCTAGAAAGATCTTCCTCTATAAGTTTCCTTAGAATATAGAATTAGTATAAATAAGAGTAGGGAGGCATTGGATATTTTTTTCTGGGAGATTATTGTAATAGAGCTTTGCTCTACTAGAAGTTGCCCCCTTGAAGAGGAAAGTGAACATTGTTATCATTAATAAAGGTGCTCTGTATGGTGTTAGTCTGGTATTATTCTAGTATTGTTCTAGATATATCATTGTTGTTCTGCCATTACTTGCTAAATATTTATGTTTTGCATATTATATTATATTTGGAATATTGCAAGTGGTATCAGAGCTATTTCCTGGTGCAGAACTTGTAGGGTAAATTTTTTTCAAGGTAGAGACGTATTCCAACATCTTTAAGCTATAGAGATATGTCGTTCAGCGCATAAACTCATGGTCGGGGACTCATGCATGCAAGAAATACAAGTGGTACTTAAGCGCACATTGTTTTCCACCCTTGTAACCCATGTTGGTACCCCTTCGAGAGGTAGCACATCAGACAGCACCTATATACGAATCATCCTAGATCTCATGAAGCCCTCTGTAAATAAACTGATCGGCCTCATGACTGCAATAGTGCCACCGAGAATAGCACTCGGGAAGATACTCTCTAGCACCTGGGAAGTCAAGTAGTACGACTAAAGGCACATTCTAGCCTCCTTAGTTGGTTCCCTAAGATATTGGGTCGAGTACTATTGTTGAACCCCGCATGTATATCATAGAGCTATAGCATAGGGAAAACCCTTGTCTATAGAAACCTTGAATACCCTAACCCTTGGGAAGGAAACATAAACAGAAAAGGCAAGATCTATTGTCATGCAATTGTGTCCCCTTCATTCTGGTTGTGAAATTCCTACACATTTCTTCCTGTTAAACATTTGGTCATGTCGTCACTGCAGTATTATTCATCTCGGAGTATAACTCCGCGGGATTTAATTAAAAAAAAAATTAGTCTGGGGCTTGTCAGCACCCTTACTTGTAACCTAGTCCATTGCATTCTTATATTCAATTTGATCATAGTGGTACCCATCACTTTTAAGTCGTTTTTTCTCTCCATGGTCCCACCCCTTTCTGAGACACCCTTATTTGACACATATCCCATTGGACTCCTCTCTTTGTCCTGGTCACCCTGGTCCATCTCATTTTTTTGGTCTCGATTTCAGTCATGACACATCATCTACTACCTAAGCCGCTACCATGTCAACCACCCGAGCCTAGACCCAAGAAGACTAGGATACTAGGTTGTCCCACTTAGAATCGTGAATGGACTCCATCCCCGCGACCATACAAACATCAATCAACGACTCCCTCCCTGCAGTAGTCAAAGCAGTGATCCATGAAGCCATGCAGCCCTTCACAAAAGGTAAGCATGTAGAGCCCAATGCATAGGACCTTCACCATTTACATTATTATAATACTCATTCCTCCCACTCCCACTCCCCTTGGGGTTCTCCACACTCTTGGAATAAGGTGCCCAATGTTGACATGCATAAATTTGATGGATCTAACCCAGCTGGGTGGGTCTCTCAAATGGAACAATACTTCTCCCTCCATAATATTTGGGGTGATGAGACCAAACTCCATGTAAGGGTTTTATACCTGGATCAAGAACGATGGCAGTGGTCGAAGGGGCATAAGAAATGTTTTCCAGGAAATCCCACTTGGAACTTGTTCACTAAAGCAGTTTGTGCCCTTTTTGATAGGGAATAACATTTTTGGGTAGACTCACCAAGTTGCGCCAAACTGGATCAGTCACAGATTTCATCACGACATTTGAACAATGGGCTATTCAGATTGAGAGCTTACCTGATGCATTTTACCTTGAATGTTTTATCAGTGGCTTAAAGGAAGCTATTTAGTCTAATGTGAGCATGCATCATCCTACTACCTGGTTGCAGGGATGTCAATTAGAAAAGGAAGTTGAGACCATTATTCCGACCCCACCCATGATGGCTCAAGTTCTCAACCGTCCTCGCCCTGGGGCTCACCCAGCTCTGACACAAACATTGAAGGTCCAAAAAGTATCTCCAGCTGAAATGGTGGAACATCGCAAGTTGTGATGAAAAGTACTCACCAGGGCATAGATGTAGAGAACAAAAGTTCTTCCAGATTGATGCATCTGCTTCATCTCCTTCTGAAGACAGCCTATCAGATGATGTTCCTAACTCAGATGAGGCTCCACCAAGTGAGCACATCAAATCTCCAGTTGTAAATCATGTGGAACCAGAGGAACCCATCATATTTCTTCATGCCCTCTCAAGTATTTCGGCCCCACAAACATTGAAGCTCAAGGGCTACATCAAACATCGGTCGATGGTGGTGTTGATTGATAGTGATAGCACCCATAATTTTATTCATCGCAGGTTTGCTGATGAGATCCATTGTTTTGTTCGCCCTATTTCTAATTTTCAAATCCTCATCGCTAATGGTGGTACTATGAAGTGTGGGGGCCGTTGTGAGAATGTCAAACTCCAAATGGGTGTTTATACTCTGAAAACACACATGTTCTCTATTTCCATGGGTGGTTGTGATATTGTATTAGGAGTGGAATGGCTTCACACTCTAGGGCCAATCACAATGGATTATCAAGAATTATATATGAGATTCACCCAAGACGCTCACTCATATACCCTCTCAGGTCTCCAAGCGGGCTCTCCCTAAAATTATTAGCTCTCACAGGATGGAAAAATTGTTGAAGAAAGGCCACCATGGTGTGATTTCTCAATTTAATGTCATCCAGGGCATTTAACATGCCTCTCAGGTAGTTTCTCCCAACCTGCAACTCATCTTGGACAATTACCCCAAGGTCTTTGAGATTCCCACCGCCTTACCTCCCTCCAGGGGTGAGCATGATCATAGCATCCCTCTCCTTCCGGGCAGTCAACCCCCCAATGTACATCCCTATAGATATCCATTTTCTCAGAAAAATGAAATTGAAAATATGGTCCAAGAATTACTGGAGGCGAGGATAATTCACCCCCATACCAGCCCATATTCTTCACCAGTGGTGATGGTCTTAAAGAAAGAAGGTACTTGGCGCATGTGCCCTGGTTTATGTGCCCTGAATAAACTCACCATCAAAGATAAGTTTATCATTCATGCCATTGATGATCTGTTGGATGAACTCCAAGGTGCTTGTTTATTCACCAAATTAGACCTTCGCTAAGGGTATCACCAGATCCAGATGAAAGAGGAAGATATTTCGAAAACTGTTTTCAGAACTCATGAAGGACATTATGAATTCTTGGTCATGCCTTTTGGCCTTTGCAATGCCCCATCCATCTTCCAAAGTCTCATGATTAAATTATTGAAACCATACCTTCGGAAGTTTGTCTTGGTTTTCTTTGATGACATCCTCATTTACAGCCGCACTTGGGATAGCCACCTTCTTCATGTGGACAAAGTCCCTCATTTTTTACAGGAAAACCAATTGTTTGTCAAAAAGACCAAATGTTCATTTGGAGCCAGTGAAGTGGAATACTTGGGACACATTGTTAGTCAAGAAGGGGTAAAAGTGGACCCCAAAAAGATACAAGCTATGCAGGAATGGTCGCGACCCAAGACCTTAAAGCGCATAAGAGGTTTTCTTGGTCTCACAGGGTATTACAGAAAATTTTCCCACCATTATGGGAAAATTGTTAAGCCATTAACCGACCTTCTTAAGAATAATGTGTTCCATTGGACACCTGTTGTTGAGCAAGCCTTCACAGAATTAAAGAGGGCCATGTGCACTACTCTTGTCCTAGCAACGCCTGACTTCAACAAAACCTTTGTGATGGAATCGGACGTTTCTGGCACTGGTATAGGCGCAGTGCTCACACAATATGGTAGACCTTTAGCCTTTACTAGCCAGGCGTTGAGTGGCCACAATCTAGTCAGATCTACGTATGAAAAAGAAATGATGGCTATTCTCCATGTGGTGCACACTTGGCGGCCATATCTCTTGGGACGTCGTTTTCAGATCAAAACAGATCACCATAGTCTGAAATATTTCTTGGAGCAACGACTATCCTCTCCAGAACAAAATAAGTGGTTGACCAAAATGTTGGGTTATGATTATGAAATTGTATATAAAAAGGGAAAATATAATATAGCAATTGATGCATTATCATGCCAACATGAGGAATACAACTCCCTATTTGCCTTATCCTTACCGGTCCCTGATTGGATTAATGATGAAGTACGCCAAAAGTGGATAACACACCCGACTCTCTCCAAGTTAATTCGACGCCTTAAGGAGGACCCTAGTCCTCCCATCGACTACACTTGACATGACAATATTCTCATATATAAGGATCACCTGGTTCTCTCACCCTCTTCAGCTCTCAAGCCGCGACTCTTAAATGAGTTGCACTCATCAGCTATTGTGGGTCACTTAGGCTTCCAAAATACATATGTTTGTGCCTGTCGTTCGTTTTGGGGGCAGGGGTGAAGAAGGATATCCTTCACTTTGTAGCAAAATGTGAGGTGTGCCAATGTAATAAAGGTGAAACTATCAAGTCTTCAGGCACCCTACAACCCCTACCCATTCCAGCTTCTATATGGACAGAAAACAGAATGTGAGGTGTGCCAACGTAATAAAGGTGAAACTATCAAGTCTCCAGGCGCTCTACAACCCCTACCCATTCCAGCTTCTATATGGACAGAAATCTCCCTGGATTTTATAGTGGGCCTTCCTATAGCTGGGAACAAGTTTGTCATCATGGTGGTGGTTGATCGCCTCTCTAAGTATGCCCATTTTTGTTCCTTACCCCACCCTTTCACACCAACACTAGTAGCACAAGTTTTCCTTGATCATATTTTCAAGTTACATGGCATGCCCACTTCTATTATATCTGAACGTGGACCCACTTTCACAAACACATTTTGGAAAGAGTTGTTTAAATTGCAGGGCACCCAACTGAACATGAGCACAGCTTATCATCCCTAGTCTGACGGCCAAATGGAAGTGGTGAACAAATGTTTAGAAACCTATTTGGGATGTTTTTCTTCGGACAAACAAAACCAGTGGGTACAATGACTCCCCTTGGTAAAATGGTGGTACAATACTTCCTATCATACGGCCCCACTAAAATGAACACATATGAAGCAGTGTATGGCCAACACCCACCTATAGTCACTTCATATATGTCAGGCACATCAAAGGTCCAATATATTGATACAATGTTGCAAGGTCGCACAGCCACCCTCTCAACTCTGAAGGATAACCTCCACATGGCCCAAAATCGCATGAAGCAATAGGCAAACCAACATCGTTCAGAAAGGGTTTTTCAGGAAGGCGATCAGGTGTTTCTTAGGCTCCAACCTTACAAGCAAACATCTCTCAAATCCCAGGGACATCACAAGTTGGCACCCAATTTGTATGGGCCCTACCAAATCATCAAGCGTATTGTTTCAGTGGAATACAAATTGGCCCTTCCGACTACTTCCAAAATCCATCCAGTGTTCCATGTTTCTTGTCTGGAGAAAGTGATGGGACAGAATTACAGGGTCCAAACCATCCTTCTGGAATTAGATGACGAGGGCTCCATTTGGGTCGAACCAGATGCAGTCATCAATCATTGTGAACATCAGCTACGTGGTAGAACTATCAAAGAAGTGTTGATCCAGTGGAAGGACACATCACCAAAGGATGTGACCTAGGAACCAGTGACTATACTACAACAATTTCCGCACCTGCAGCCTTGAGGACAAGGCTTCTTTTGAAGGGGGAGGGCATGTTATGATCTGATCCTAACCCCTCTCCATGGATCATTAGTTAGTAGAATATGTTTTCTATGTAATAAAGGTCGACATTAGTTAATAAGGCCTAATAAATAAAGGAGAATAAGTCAATGTAAGAAGACCTAATAGAAGCTTCTGCTCCTAGAAAACTCTTCCTCTAAAAGTTTCCTTAGAAGATATAATTAGTATAAATAAGAGTAGGAGGCATTGGATATTTTTGTCTCGGATATTATTGTAATAGATCTTTGCTCTTCTAAAGGTTACCCCCTTGAAGAGGCAAGTGAACAATGCTATCATTAATAAAGGTGTTCTTTCTAGTGTTATTCTCGTATTATTCTGGTATTGCTCTGGATATATCATTGTTGTTCTGCCATTACTTGCTAAATATGTATGTTATTCATATTATATTATATATGGAATATTGTAAGGGAAGCTATGAGGCATAGCCGCCACAACAGTGGTCGAGCAATCCAGGGTCAGGGTAGCCACCAGGTAGCCACAAAGACCGTCAAGCAGTGGTAGAGAGCATGGGCAAGCCACATGGGCCTCAGACAAACCGTAGAGGGCACGGAAAATAGGTATGAGTAGCAGGCATGGGCAACGTGCAGTAGGTTCAGGCAGCGGGCAGCAGGTCCGAGAAGCAGGTAGCAAATCTAGGCTAGAGAAAATTTGTGTTGGATGGCTTATTGAGCAGTGGCAGAATTTCGAGCAGGGATCTAGGGAGTCAGTAGAAGAGATCTCGAATAGGTGAAGAAATACTTTCACCTAGAGATCTAGTCCACAAGAGAACACATAGTGAAATATCCATGATCCCACTGAACAAGATATTTTCTACTGATCCAATGTTCTGTCTTGCGGATCTGATACACTGGGGGTTTCTGGATGCGTTTTAGTTGTGTGTTTGAGATCTTTATGGTTATTGCACGTGCATGTTGGTTATTTCAGGTGCATGTTGGTTATTGCATGTGCATGTTGCGTATTTATGGTTTAAACAATATATAAAGGATGCATGCGGAAGTAAAGAACATCAACTGCGCAATAACATATATTATGCGACTCAAGCATGGAAATACAATAACACACTGGAAATATAGAGTATAATCGTCAACTAGATCTCATGGATCGTCACTGGAGTACAATCAAATAGCATGAAAATACTCGTGATCAGAAGATGAATGCAGATCTAATGTATGCACGGATAGATTGGCAGAAATATGCGACTCCGGAGAAATACGGTAACCGCTACCAGCTGGAAAACTCATCTAGAAGGATAGACCGTTGGAATGCGCCGGAAACTGCGCCAATAGAAGCGCCCTGACCTCTATATTGGAATGGATGAGTGTCGGATATCAAATCTGGTCGCTGAGGTACTAGATTTGGACCCCTAGGGGGTTTGCGCACCTCCTAGGACATTGGATGCGCCCCAAATGATTCCACCAACAGAATCAACTGTTATAGGGATAAAAACGATCGTCTCGCCAAATGCAGAACTAGGTCGGAAGGGTTTCCCCGAATCTGTCCTGATGCTCCGTCTGCAACCCCAAATGTATTGTCGAAAGAGTTGCGCCCTAAATGGCTGGATGATTTGCTCTGCAAGATTCCACCGTCAGAATCTGATGATAAATGGCTCAATAGAAGCGCCCTGGATGGATCTCCACTGAGTCGGAAGGAAATTGCAATCTGAGCTCAGACCTCGTGTAGCTCCACAAACCGTCAATCTAACTTGCGCCCTCACTGGTTGAGTTGCGCACACTATACTGGATACTCTTGAATAGCTCGGTGAAATACCTGGATGGTATCTCCGATGGGCTAGGGTGTGTATCTCAACACCGAAACCGATCAATGGTGGTGGTTTCCTCCAGAAATCCACAAAACAACAAGGTTGACTCTCTTCCTCCTCTGGGAACTCTCAACATCAAATCATAACAATGCATACTGAGGAATTAGGTCAAATTCATCCTTTTATACCTTTCCCAATCTAATTCACCATTGACCTCACTTAAGCTAGGTGTTTTTCCTCCTAAGGTGAATAATTAATTAATTTAAGTCCCCCTTTAGCACCTTTTCATTCTAATTCTTCGTTGACTTAGGCTTAAGTGACTTTTCCTAAGTATTTTGGCTTAATTCATCGTTTAGCCATCAATTCCTCCTTATTTCTCCATCTTGTTCCCTGTTTGTGCCTGAC
>SNQJ01S0022517.1:70254-80823 GCA_010110895.2 Picea sitchensis
CTACCGGGGGTGCCCTCTGGAAACTGGGAAACAACGGACATGGAATCCTACTCGCAAAGGTGTATGTGCGAGTGGGTGACTGGGGTCTACTGTCTGCCCCTGAGTTCCCCCGTGCTGCATGTGGGGCTTCTGTGCCCGGGATGTCTACCATAGCCAGTCTATCCACTACCTGAGTCAAAGACTAAGACATGGTCCGTTGACTAGCTAGCATATCACTGATAACCTGCATGAAGGCTGCATCTGGATCCACGGGGGCCTTACCACTGCCCTCAGGGCACTCGTATCTGTCACCTAGCCTCCTCTCTACTTCGCGCTTGGCCTCGCACTCTGCTCTTCTCTCTGCTTCTCTGTGTGTCTCTTCCTCTTCCTCTGAACTGGGAGGGAAAGGAGGGAAGTTAGGCTTATTCCTTCTTTCCCTGCGCCCGTTGTAAGTGACATATCCGTCACCTACGTGCTCACGGCCATCTGGTTCTTCTGCAGTATTCATTGTCTTTAGTCACAGGCTGGCAGGACTAAAGCTATGATACCACTAAATTATCCCTGATCCCGCTGATCAAGATATTTGCTACTGATCCAATGTTTTGTCTTGCAGATCTGATACACTGGAGGTTTCTGGATGCGTTTCAATCGTGTGTTTGAGATCTTTATGGTTATTGCATGTGCATGTTGGTTATTTCAGGTGCATGCTAGTTATTGCATGTGCATGTTGTGTATTTATGGTTTAAACAGTATATAAAGGATGCATGAGGAAGTAAAGAACATCAACTGCCCAATAACATATATTATGCGACTCAAGCATGGAAATACAATAACACACTGGAAATATAGAGTATAATCGTCAGCTAGATCTCATGGATCATCACTGGTATACAATCAAATAGCATAAAAATACTTGTGATCAGAAGATGAATGTAAATCGGATGCAAACACGGATAGATCGACAGAAATATGAGACTCCGGAGAAATACGGTAACCACTACCAACTGGAAAACTCGTCCAGAATGATAGACCGTCGAAATGCGTTGGAAACTACTCCAATAGAAGCACCCTGGCCTCTAAACTGGAATGAATGAGTGTCGTATATCAAATCTGGCCTCTGAGGTACTGGATCTGGACCCCTGGGGGGTTTGCGCACCTCCTGGGACACTGGATGCGCCCCAAATGATTCCACCAACGAAATCAACTGCTATAGGGCTCAAAACTATCGTCTCGCCAAATGTGGAACTGGGTCGGAAGGGATTCCCCGGATTTGTCATGATGCTCCGTTTGCAACCCCAAATGTATTGTTGGAAGAGTTGCACCCTAAATAGTTGGATGATGCGCTCTGCAAGATTCCACTGTCAGAGTCTGATGATAAATGGCTCAATAGAAGCGCCCTGGCTAGATCTCCACTGGGTCGGAAGGAAACTGCAATCTGAGCTCAGACCTCGTGCAGCTCCACAAACCCTCAATCTGACTTGCGCACTCACTGGCCAAGTTGCGCACACTGTACTGGATACTCCTGAATAGCTCAGTGAAATACCTGGATGGTATCTCTGATGGGCTAAGGTGTGTCTCTCAACACCGAAACCAGTCAACGATGGTCGTTTCCTCCAGAAATCCACAAAACAGCAAGGTCGACTCTCTTCCTCCTCTGGGAACTCTCAACATCAAGTCATAGCAATGCTTAATGAGGAATTAGGTCAAATTCCTCCCTTTATACATTTTTCAATCTAATTCACCATTGACCTCACTGAAGCTAGGCGTTTTTCCTCCTAATTAATTAATTAAGTCCCCCTTTAGCACCTTTTCATTCTAATTCTTCATTGACTTAGGCTGAAGTAACTTTTCCTAAGTATTTTGGCTTAATTCATCGGTTAGCCATCAATTCCTCCTTATTTCTCCATCTTGTTCCTTGTTTGTGCCTGACTATAGTCTACGGGAACACATAGACTATTAAGTCACTCGCTGCTGGCCTACTCTTGGGAACGAGACATCACACATAGGAGCAGAGGACTTTTGTTAATGTGCTTGAATCATCCACTTAGGAGCAAAGCACTTTTGCTCAAGTGCTTGAGTCGCGAAGGACTAAGACTCAATGGGATCTCGAATGGGTGAAAAAGGACCTTCATCTAGAGATCAACTCAAGGGATAACAGATCTATTAGTCAGTGACTCATAGATAGAGCAAATGACTCTTTTCTCAAGGAAATCTTAGCAAGGGGTGAAGGAGGACTTTCACCTAGAGATTTGTTCAATCCAAAGGAGAAGAAAAGAGAACCGAACAGGGAAGCAACAAACAAATATGGTAACAAGGACATATTTGGGCCGATCTGAGCCACATAAGTCGTAAGAGGCAGCAGGAGTTGGTCGTATTCCTTATTTTCTCAGTGGACAGAAAACATAGCGTGAACACATGAATTGTTCACCAATTTGTCAGAGACGAACTCCGATCTACATGTAGATCTTGGCACCAATGTCAAGTGTGGTGTAGAGGGAGTTGGAACAGTCATGTTCCAACTAGAGTCGAAGTTCTCTAGAGGTGGCAGATGTGTTGAAGCTCAAAATGATTTTACTCTGAATGTCAACAATGGAGGACAATAGATACACCATCTCTTTCAAGAATGGTCAAGTTCTTATTTGGTCGAAGGGATTTGACATAAACTCAGCTCGAGTACTTCATGTCAGAGAGGGATAGGTATACAGGTTGCGGGGGAAATCTGTAGGTGGATCCAAGGAGATCTTGGATCATGGATCGATGTCGATGATAGAGGACGAGGAGCGGGAGGCTTTGAAGGATGAACAAAGTTCACAAACTCCCAGTGTGGGGAGTCAACCTTCAAATGGGAAGAGGGAGTTAGACCCTTCTAGCTCTGTCGAGAAACCCATTTGGTATGAGCTGACATTGATGGATGCTCAGGAGCAAATTGAGGCTCCTAGAAGCACATTGAGAGAGAGCGGGGCTTTGACGAAGTTTCCAAACTCAGGGCACCGTATATTACATCATTGAAGAGGCAACAGTTCAGCAAGAGCAGTATGATGTCTTAGTACAAGTCAATGTGTGTGGCATTGTGTCAAGGTCGAAGGGAGAACTAGTTTCAAGTGGATCTTCGAGAAGAACCTTCCTCACTGAGAGAGTGCTGATGTTTATAGCATCAGACAGGTACTTCCACATTCATTTTGTGTCTAACATGTGGAAGTTATCATTAATACCTCTCAAGACTTAAGTAATTAACGTTATTAAAGTGAATGTTTTTTTACGATTAATTGAGTTTAATTTAATGAAAAGCAAATGTCTTGAATTAGACTTTGGCTCAAGTGAATTTAATTAAATCCTAGCCATTGATCTAAAGTGTTGGTGAGATCTAATCTCAGCCATTGATCACTTTGGAGATTTACGATTTTTGATATAGGGTAAATTCAACATTATAAAAGGCAGCTAAGGTGAGACGAAGAGACGCACAGAGTGAGAGTGAGATCTCATTGATTGGGTGAAGAACTTTCATCCAAGTGTGCAAGGGCAAAGTCCGAGAAAGGGAGCAAGGGGCAACAAAGGAAGTAGCCGCCAGCGAGATCGAAAGACAAATCTTGAGGTGTTATAGGCTATTCTTGTTGTTTCTTTATTTTTCCTCAAGTGGGCTATTATCCCAGGACGGGAGCCCAGGTCAAATATTAATAAAACATTATGGTATTGGTTTTCCCTCGGGGGTTTTTCCAGGGGTATTTACCCAAAAAAATACGTGTGCAAATGTGTTTAGTTTTCTATTTTGCTTCCGCTGATTTATTTCTGTAAATTGTTAAAACTCAATCGCATTTTTTATTCAGTAAATCTGCTTAATAAGTTTATTGCAACAAGGCATTTGCTAGGAAATAAATTGTCGAGCATTGGGTTGCTGAAAATTTAACATATTCCAATCACAATGATGGCTATAACTTTTGAACATGATTTTCTATGTCAAGAAAAATTAAACAATGGGCATGTAAAATGAGCAACATTCATAAGAGTCAAGTACTCAAAATCGTGAACTAAATCTCACTTCAGAATTATCCCTACCAATGGGCTAGGATTCCAGTCCCCATGGATGTAAGTATTAGATATTTACACAGCCTAGTTTCCTGCATAAGTGTAATGACTTTGTGCATGATATAATGAATGTGCAGAAACGTGGAAAGCAAAAATGACAAAAAGAACGGGAGCAAGTTAGGTGGAGTTACAAACAATGAAAAAAATCCAAATGACACAAGATCATTGCATGTCTTCCTCTACATATGAAAAAATTCACACAAGGATAAAAGGGATAGAAGACAAAATACTAGGATATGCAGATATCTGAGTATAAACTATGAAATGCCTAAGAGTGTGAGGTTAAGCCTGGAGAGGTATGTTGTAAGTGCAGAATTTCTGATGATTCTTTGCAGGGTAAGGCATCAAAAAGAAAATCTCCACAAAACTAAAAAGATCATTGCTTAAAACAGAAGCAGTAAGTATTCAATAACATCAAATACCAGAATGAAAGATAATTTCAATCAGATCCAAATGGTACTTTATTTATTCCTTTCACATCCGCCCTAAAACCCTTACCAATTTTTCTAGATAATTTTATGGAATACATATCAAAACCATATCTAATCCTAGATATAGTTTGAGTGAATCAATCAACCTTATCTAGAATAAATTCCAATACCACCATAACAAAGCAACCCTACATAAAAGACTGAAAAATGACATAAATCCTCTATTGACTAAACCTAGAATTATCTGGAATATAGTACAAAGGTCCCGCATGTGCCTTGTTACAGTTATTCCACATTTATTGGTGTATAATATAATATTTAAGGGATAACATGGTTTGAGTAGATGACACGACTCTTCAAGGTCTCTGAATATCAGCATGCAATCCATGTTGCACGAAGAACTAACTCCACAACTGTAGAGTTTCAGTCTTGAAAAAGCACTGCACTGAAACTCAGATGGCACTAATCATATTTACTCTCAAAGTTTCATTGATCCCAGATATTCTGACAAGGTTCAAATCAACAATAGACGGTTAAAAATCAGATGGACAGGTGAAAGTGCCATCTCTTCTAAGAAGAAAAACAGCTTTCAAATTCAAGGAAACATAGTAATATGTAGGCACAGAGGTAACTGTTGGTGCCAATATGTTTTCACAAATTTTTTACTGAAATTGCAGTGTATTAAGAAACTATTTTATTACAGTTCCTATCAGAAGTAAATGGGACCAAATTAGGCATTCCAGTGCCCACGAGGTTAGTTGCAGTTTCCACTGGAATATGCATGGCCTTATACTTTCTGCTTTACAATTTAAGGTCTCTGATATTCAGACACCCAACAATTTGGAAATGTGCAACCAAACTTCACAATGCCTTGCAGAAGCAAAGCTTTACATGGTCTTCCCCTCAAACCCACAGTTGCCAAACTGTGCAACATAAAGCAAGACTTTGAAGATACAGAAGTGCCATTTATTCTCATCCTGACCTTTCACAATCCTGGCTTACCAGATTCACTACATAATACAAGAAAGAACAGACCAATACCAAAGATGATACCTTGAAGGCCTTACAATACAGAAAGAGGTGCTATCACAAGCTACAGTGACCCTGGCAAGCATAAAGCCAAGTCATCTCTATCATCAAGAATATCACAGCTATTTATAATGAAAAAAGAAAAAGTGCAAAGCTTGCAATTAGAAATTATGCCCTTTTTAATGGAAGAATATTATAAGTACAACAGAGATTAGAATTCCTGTGCATCTAGGTCAGGCTTTGACGGGTACTCAAGACCATGAAGTGCAGGCATCCTTCTCAAGTCCTCCTCAAAATATGCAGGAATTAACCAATATAATTTCTGTGTTCCAAACACCTGTAAACCATAATGGCATCAATGTCTAGTATTTCCACAAATCATACAGAGATCCCAGTAAATACAAAATCTCATTACAAGATACCTGCTCAAAATTCCTTTTGCGCCCCAGGTCATACCTCCACTTTGGGGTAGTCTTTTTTTCATATGCCTGAAAGTTAAAAAAGATTGACCCCTCAATCAGGGCATAAAATAGAGCAATGCAACACATGTAAAATTCAATAGAAAGAACACTTTACCTCAATTGTCGTTGTATTACCAGCCACCAAGGAAATGTGCATGATGAGAAAACCAAGAACACTTAGTGCAAATGCCAGATTCAACACTGAAGGCACAAAACATGGGCATCATTTACTATATTTGCATGTAGAAGCATATGGCAAGTTCCACTAATTGAGGAGACTGAAAGGAACAAATACTATCAGAAGCCACAGTGAATATACAGTAAATACACATAAAAGATACAAATCACCTATCAATAAATCTGCTTACCAAATCCAAGGAAGGTAGTAGCAAGTGATCCAGGTGTACCAGAAATTTCCTCCTCGCTAAAGAAGGCTATAAAATGTGGCAGCAATGCTAGTGTAACTAGGGTTGTCTCAAAAAATGTGTAGAACTGCAATAACAACAAAAGACTGGAAAATATGAAAACGATAGATATATTTAAAATCCAAGCAAAACCATATGCAAAAGGCAGCACTGAATATTTAGTGCAAGCTACTGAATTCCATACATTTGCCAAAGAGCCTAAGCCTTTAGAATAACAGGAACACAGCAAGATTCCAAAAAGACAGTACAAATTCATATATTTAGACAACGCCCAGTCCAAATTGTAAGGTTGTTCTCTATACTTGTGTAATACTGGTCATTTGATTCTTTTCAAAATTGGTTCCATTCAAAGATCACATCGCATGACCAAATCCTACAAGGGTAAATTGCAGCACAAAGGTCGGTACCCAAATGAAAAAATACAAGTCAAGCTTGAACTAAATCACGGAAATCACAACTTTGAATAGATATTTGAAGTTGTCGGGTATTTTTAAACCTTAAGAGATGACAAGGATCTCAACAATGTCTTTGAACCAACTGATTTGGAAGATAAAATTTATTGACCTGGTCATATTTTTCAGCTCCTTTCAATAGAAAGGTTTCTCTATCTCAATCCATAAAATTATATAGAAAATACAGTAACCCTACATGCAGAGAAGAGAGTTTGATTGGGAATGACCTTGAGATGGCTTCATTCATAAATCAATGAAATCAATAGGGCCTTTACAAGCATTAAAGTCCTCATCAACCCTTCTTATGAAGGTTTAGTCCTAAAAGGTCAACCCAATAAGGTATTTGCCAACCCTTCTGATTACCCTAGCTCAACAAGTGTTAAACCTATGACAATACAAGAGATGAAAGAAAAGAAGTATTATTTATTATTCAAGTCATTTTACCTGTTGCCCTCCTTTACATCAAAGATTCAAAACTTATAAAGATGATTTGATTACAAAGATAACATAAAACACTATTTTATTTTCAGCTTCTCGTATTTCCATATTTTGGGACCAGTGTTGGTGCTCCAACAAATTGTTGTCTCCTCCATTTTGAAGGTGGAATCCATCGATATCCACCTAAGCAATCATCTCATCATATCTTATTTTCTGAAGCAGGAATCCAACTTGTAATTTTTTGACATCTCTTCTCACTGAAGAAAGGATCCACCTAAGCAAAATATATTGCCATATCTTCTTAGTGAAGCAAGTTAGAATTCATCTTGACAGGTGAAAAGTTCAACTTATGCACCCAATGGGAATCTACATTACTGATGGAAAAAGATTGTAATTTTCAGATGTTGCCTGGAAGAAATCAACTTCTTCCTCATTTGGTTCATTTTCTTCTTCCTCTTCTTAATTCCAAGCCATGGAACTTCTTTTAGAGTTCCTTATTTTGCCTTTGAGTACATCATTTGCCCAGATTTAACAAAACCATGCACTATGACCTAGTTATCCACAATAATAACAATTTCTTCCCTGTTTTGCGTTGCTGCTATTTCCTTTGTTTACGTATTTGCTTTTTCCTTTGCTAAAGAAGAGTCTTTCTTCATCTTTTTCGTATTAGACTCACATTTTTCCTTTTCCTTAGCAGTCAAAATCATTGTCTCTAAAGATTATGATAGAATATTGTTGAGTGTACCTACAATGTCACTGTATTTGGAAAGTAAGTTGTTTAACAAAACAGACATGGCCTCATTTTCTTCTACTTTGACACATGCTTTTGTTAATTTTGTAGCTCAAAAGGTGTCTCAGCTTAGCCTAGTGTCCAAGGCTAGCAGATAGACATAATTAAAATACCCAGATCAACATTTTTATTTTATCCCAAGTTTTAACTTAGGAAAAGTATAAAAGTCATTTAAATGACTTTTATGGACTTTTCACTCAGATTTCTGAAAAGTGACTTTTTGGAAATTAATAATTCACTAAAGTGAATTTCTGGAGGCTTCTAGAAGACTCAAGAAAATGTGAGTTAGAGAGATAAAAGGAGGCTGAGGGTGAAGGACATAACATATAGTGTGTTGAGTTGATGTGTGAGGGTGTTGGCTGAGGAAAAGGAAGTCAATTCTGCAGAGAGAGGAAGGGCAACTTAGCAGCAGAGGAAGTGAGTTGAGTGCAGGTTGTTCCAGCAGCGACAAGCCGAAAAAGTTGGGCTGACTTTTCAGGGCCGAAAAGGCAAGGCCTATTTTTCAAGGCCGAAAAAGCGGGACCGAAAAAACGGACCAAGTTTGTTGGGCTGTAAGAAATTTCTGAGTTTTCTATTGCTATAAATTAATTCCTCTATAAAGCCAATAAAGCCCCTCCTTTGTTGGTTTTCCCCACACTGGGGTTTTCAGGGTATTTCTTGTTAGAATATAATGGATGTGCTCGTTTTACCATCGACAATATCACTATTGTCACCCAACCATAGGCCGAAGCAACCCTCTGAGCACCTTAACCTTGACAAAGAATCATTCTGGAAGCAAACCCTAGGCTACATAGCCAAACAAAGGGTAGCACACCTTTCCCCAAGGATAGCGCACCAAACAAGAGCTGATCAGATAGTCCAAACCATAACCAAGAGATAGTCCAAGCCAAAACCGAAATCTGCTAGCTGCAACGGCAGCTCTCCTCCAAACTTGCGCACAAACTGGGCAACTGCAGTGTGCACAAGTGCTACTCTGCAATTCTGAGAATGCCTGCCAGAATGAAGACCGGCCTCCTGTATTTATACTAATTCTGGCTAACTGCATGGGCCAACTTCTCATTTTGGATACCTATTTACTCATTATATATTATTTCTTCTGGTCGACTTCTTCTCTTGGAGGCTAATAACTGAGATGAACAAAGTTCACTCACACAAGAATTATCCAAAATACTTGGAATATAACATAATAATCCATGAAGGAATAATATATAAAATATGAATAGATAAGATAAGATGATAAGATGATTTACAATTATCATAAAATATAAAATATAAACTCGTTTATATACCACTGTGGTGTCTTCTAGCCACACAAAAATTATCATAGTTTCTCTGGATTCCTCAGGCCTTTGACCCAAAAGATTAATTAATATTAAAAACAAAAAAAAAGGGGGCCTTGGCCATTTCAGAAATTTCATTGAAAAAAAATATATATATCTATTATTCCGCTGCCAGAAAATTCAAAGAAAGATTAGAGCCAAAAAATAAAAAATAAATATAAATAAAAACTGTCAAATCTGGAATACCGTGAAGTCATTGTGCAGAAAGTTCAAAAAAGAAGAGAGAAACCAAAAATAAGGAAAAATCGAAGAAAGTCTAGAGAAGACCGCTGCCAAAACATATAAAGAGAATATTATATTAAACAAAAGATCATCATCACCATAAGAAATTGAAGAAAAAATAAAAGTTTATAGACTATTGAAGAGGCAACCTGTACAATCGCTGAATTGCAGATCCGTACTGTTTTGGTACTACTGCCAGTCCGTACACCAGCGTAGTACTACCAATTTCAGCCGTCATCCTTGTCGTCGTACACAGTCCATCGTACAACACAATTGTGCATACTCGTGTACATACAACCCCGAGTATTAATTGTTTGGTGCATACATACCAACCGTTGGCATCTATGTGTCGTTCGTACACTATCCAACGTGCAGCAAAGTAATTATTCCATACAAATCGTGGTGTGAGGAAAAGCTAATTATTCCATACAAATCGTGGTGTGAGGAAAAGCCACGACCCTTGAAATATTAAAGTCACGGCTTTTTGAAGAGTTATATTAAAGTTATAAGGTTGATTTGATAATAAAGATAAAGGACAGTGAAATAATAAACAAGGGCATAAGTTATTAGAATACGTGTTTTTTTTAAATGTGAAAGGAGAAAGAGTTTTAAATAAAAGTGAAAGTACAAAGGTTAAAGGAAAAAGTTATAAAAAAAAATTAAAAAAAGAAGTTTTAAAAATAAAGAAGAGGATATAAAAGAATATTTATTATATTCTAAAAGTACCTTTTAGGGAAGATTAAGGAGTATTAGATAAATAAGAGAAAGGGGTACTTTTGTTATTAAAAAAAAGTACAAAGATTAAAGGAAAAAGTTATAAAAAAAATAAGAAAAGAAGTTTTAAAAATAAAAAAGAGGATATAAAAGAATATTTATTATATTCTAGAAGTACCTTTTAGGGAAGATTAAGGAGTATTAG
>SNQJ01S0022517.1:80833-95672 GCA_010110895.2 Picea sitchensis
CTTCACTCACCCTCACTTTAGTCATAAAGTTATCTTTTAATTTGCATCTCACAAATTAATTGACTAGGACCCACATTAGGCACTTTCTCCCCCTTAGGGGCCTAGGGAAGAGAAACACTTGCCTTGGTACTTTATTTTAATTAAAAATTTAACAAAACCAAGACACTTTGCCAATCACTGCCCAAACAAAAGAGAGGCTATAAGAAGTCACACATGGCAACATCAACTTCAGTAGAAATTGATGAGTTTGTTGCTAGATTCGAGAAAGAGTTTTCACTCATTGCATGTCTCTCTAGTTCAGCCAGTTCAGGCATGTGTTACATAGACAGGGGCGCCTCTAGTCACATGACTGGAGTGCGGGATTACTTCTCCAGCTTGCAGGAGGAGGAGATGGACCTCGTGATTGAGATGGGCAATAATGCCAAGTGTCGGCTAGCAGGCCATGGGACAGTCACATTTCAGAGGGAGTCTGGAAAGTCACTGAAGGTGAGGGATGTGTTATATGTTCCAGGCATGACGAAGAACCTAATATCAGTTTCACCGTTGGAGGATAGGGGCTATGTGGTCTCATTTCAGGATGGGCAAGTGTACATCAGGCCCAAGGACTCCAGGACAGCGACGGTGATTGGTGTCAAGCGAAAGAACCCACGACCCCAAGCTCAGATATCTGCTCTGATGATGAAATGTAGAGTAGTTGAGGATCTAAGGACAAGAGGATCCAAAAGAAGAAGAAGAAGAAAGGAAATAAGTATGTCCTGTAGTGGACCCATTTCTCCTACCATCCGAGGCCGACTAAAGGAAGCTGAGTATAGTAGGGTGTCTTGAGGGGGGGGAGCTAGTAGGCTACCTGGATCGTCCGCTACATTGCTGCCTGGTCAAGGTAGTGAACCGACGAGGTCTGGGAGATCTCCTTTGTCTCTTGGGAAGGGGTCTGGTCAGGTTGTTGAAATCTTGTGGGACAAGGGAAGGTCTCGCGTATCCGCACTAATCTGGAGTCCAGGGCTGCGTTGGTGTCGGTTTGTCTCTTAGTGCCCCTTCCAGAGGGTAGCATCGTGAAGAAGTGATCCGCCGAATAGGATATGGTCTCGTAGAAGGCTGAAGAGTATGAGCTCAGAGCCTGAAGGCCTCTTGTAGGTATAAGGCTAAGCATCGTTGATCCGGATACCTGAAGAATCCCATGAGGGTCTGAGTCCCTTTGAATAAGCAATGAAATCGCCCCTGATCTCATAATAAATGGGGCAACAAAAGATGAAGTGCTCCTTAATCTCGACCTCTTGAAGTTGGCAAAGCTGACAGAGCCTGTCTGGTCGATTGATCCGATGGTCTTTCTCTACCTGAAGTCTATGAGAGCCCACTCTGAACTGGCCTAGAGGCATGCGAAGAGCATGCACCCAATGGCGGAATGTATAATGTGGTCAAGCGATGAGTCCATCCCTAAGCTCCAAGAAATGCTCAGCATAGAAGGCTATCTTTGGGCGTAACCCAGCAGGAGAGGTAACGCAAGTGATCTGGATAAATCACCTATAAATGTCATCTCTGATGATCTTGTTCAACACTTGTCTAGTCGGTAGGAGATGGTCAGGTGCATCCAAGGAATACTGAAATGGAGGGAGGCAATCCATCTTAATACCCACGAACTCTAAATGATCTGAAACCCCTACGAACCAACCTCGAGCCCGACCCACTAGGCTAGAGAGGGCAATAGTCTACGAAGAATAACACCAATACACCAAGTACGAATACCGATCTCACCCATTTGTCAAGTCAGCTAAGCCCCGGATGCGAAGCAGAAAAGAGACTAGTCTGAAAACTGTCTCGAGTCGAAAGGGTCGAGCCCCAAACTCTACTAGGTGTGAAATTTCTCTAAACCCATCATATAAACCAATTTATTTTTTATTTTTAACTGATATCGCTAGGTTATTTCCACAAGGAATAATTATGCACGGCAGAATATTAACCAGGAACTTAACAGTAGAAGATAACAACAATCACATCACATGTACACAGATTTTTGGACAAATAGTCCCTGGAAAAACCCGAGGGAAAACCAATGCAGCAGATTTGAAGATTTTATTATTCAACAGGAAAATATAGAGATCTTACAGAAAATCGGCCTCCACAAAATACTGAGCCAAACCTCAGCAAAATGCCTCCAAGATGAAGTACGAACCCTCTCTCAACCTTTAGAACCCTAGCGCTTCAGCAAAACCCTGCACAAGTGCCTCTGCATGAGTCGTACGACCCTTGAGTGTGCCATGCATCACCCTCTACGGCTCCTCTGTGTGGTTGGTAGATACGGCCTCTACTTGACCATGGAAATGGACTGATTCTTAGCTAGAAGTCGTCCTTTGTCTCCCTACAAAACCGTCTTCTCTCAAACCTCAGATCGATGCTCCTTCAATCGAACTCTCTCATGCATAATGCGCCCTCCTTAGCCAAGTCGATTTCCCTTATACCCTCATGAGCAAGTGAAAACCCTAATCTCATAAGGATGGAGGGATGAGATCAACTCTCCCTCACTCAATGAGATGGATGGTCTAGATTAAAAGATCCATCACTTAAATTATTTTCACTTTAACCTTAGAAAAGGTGCTCAATAAGTCAACTGAAGAATATAACACATCAATAGTCCTCTTCCTAAGTTAGACTTTAGGAAAAGTTAAATTAATCAACTTGACTAATGTTTCATTGTACTCCACCATGCTAGGGCGTTGCAATGCGTGGAAGACCTTCCTTGCTACATTCTCAACACTCCCTCTTAGTGAGGAAGGAATTTTGCCTCAACCCCATATGATCTTTGAACTTCATGAACTTTTGTTTACTCAGTTCCTTGGTCAAAATATATGCCATCTGCTCATCAGTCTTTATGTAGTTAAGCCTCACAGCTCCTCTCTATACACAATCTTAGCTGAAGTGATACCTGATATCGATGTGCTTGCTACGATCATGAAACATCGAATTCTCAGAGAGATTGATGCAACTCTTATTGACACAGTGAATCACTATAGCCTCTGGCTCCTACCTAAACAATCCCAAGAGTAACTTCCTCAGCCAAAGTGCCTCACATGTTGCCAAACTAGCAGCCATGAACTCTGCCTCAACAGAGCTTAATTCCATTGATCTTTGCTTCCTGTTGAACCAGGAAATGATGCCCAATCCAATGTTGAAACAACATCCCGAAGTGCTCTTCCTGTCCTCTGAACACCCTACCCAATCAGCATTTGTAAAGCCTCCTAACCTCACTCCACCACTACGCTCATACAATAACCCATACCCCATTATACCTCTAAGGTAGCGAAGCACATGCTTCACAACAATCCAATGTACTCTCCGAGGGTCCACCATGAACTGACTCAAAGTTTACTGCAAAATTGATATATGGTTGAGAGTTGACCAGATACATGAGCGATCCAATCAACTGATGATAGACAGTGGGGTCTATTGTCTTTGAATGTGATGCATCAATCTTCCTCCAGTTCGTGACTAGAGGTGTGGACATGGGCCTACAATCTTTCATCCTGAACCTACGCAAGATCTCCACTGTATACTTCCCTTGTCCCAAGAAGAAGCGCCCATCCTACTACCAGACCTCCAGACCAAGGAAGTAATGCATCAACACAAGGTCTTTCATCCCAAACTGAGTTGCAAGATTTGTCTTGCAATCTGCTACCAGTTGCTCATCCCTGTTAGAAATAGGTCATCTACGTACAACACCAGTATGAGAGGTGCCTCCCTTGCAAGAAAATACAGGTTAGGGTCTGCCTCGCTCCGTTGGAAACCCATCTCTCTCAAGTAGTTGTCAATCCTCGAGTACCAAGCCCAAGGTGTCTGTTGGAGCCCATACAAGGCTCACCTCAATCTGCAAACATGTGTTTCTCTGTCACCGACCTCAAACCCCTCTAGTTGCTCGACATATACTTCCTCGACCACTCCATTGAGGAAGGCATTCTTCACGTCCATAGTGAACGCGCCAACCTATCTCTATTGCTAAAGAAATAAGAATCCTAATCGATGGGTATCTGGCCACTGGGGCGAAAGTCTCCTCATAATCGACTCCCTCTCGCGGTGAAAACCCCTTGGCCACGAATCGCGCTTTGTACTTGTCCACGCTTCTGTCTGTTGCATGCTTGACTTTGTAGATCCACTTGGATCCAAGCACCTTCTTCCCTTCTAGTCTGGGCACCACCTCCCATACATCAATTTTCATAATGGATGTGTACTCCTCCATCATGGCCTCTTGCCACACTCCATGATGTGCAACCTGCTCATAATTGGAAGGCTCTGCATCAATAAGTTGTGTCATTAATGCCATGTACCCAAGTCTCTCTGGTGGTTTACTTTGTCTGAAGGTTCTCTCTGGAAGCCCTGCCAGCCTAGAATCACTAACTGTGGACTTATACCACTTAGGTCGTGGCCTAGTGTCCTGCTCCTGTGGAACTGCATCATGTTGCTCCTCCTCATCATCATCTAGCTCCCAATGATCATGTCCAACAGAGTCCTCTCAACACCTATACCTGTACCAGTGCCTCTTCAATCTTGACTCCTGAATCTTGTCCCTACTGGTCCTGTCTTGGCAAGTCTCTAGACCTCCTCAATGCATGCTCCTCCTCAAACTATACATCCCTACACATTATGATCTTACTGCGTGCTGGCACAAAGATCCTATAAGCTTTGGAACCCTCGCTATATCCAACAAGTAACCCCTTATCCGTTGTGGATTCCAGCTTTGTCCTCTTCTCCGAAGGGACATGACAGTAACATACGCTGCCCCAGATGCGAAGATGACTCACATCCAGTTTGGTACCTGTAAATACCTCCTCAGGTGTCAACTTCCCCAGAACTGTTTGGAGACTCCTGTTTTGTATGTATACAGCAGTGCGACTAGCGTCCTCCCACAAAAACAGTGGCAAACCCCGATCATGTATATCATCGCCCATGTTGCTCCAACTATAGTCATGTTCTTCCTCTTGGCCACTCCATTTTGTTGAGGATTGTAAGGAACTATGAGTTCCTTCTTGATCCCAGATGTTGCACAATAATCCACAAACTCCTTGGAGGTGTACTCACCCCCATTGTCAAATCTCAAAACCAAAATCTTCCTACCAATCTCGTTCTCTACTAGAAGCCTGAACTCTTGGAACATGTCGAAGACCTCATCCTTGGCCTTCAGAAAGTAAATCCAGGTCTTCCTGGAGTAATCATCCATAAACAGAACAAAATATTTGAAGCCACTCATTGACTCCACACTCAACGGACCACATACGTTTGAATGAATCAAATCCAAGACTCCCTTGGATCTATGCTCGCTTGGTGGAAATGTTCTTCGAGCATAATTTCCCATTGCACAACCCTTGCAAGGGTCATGCCTCTCTACTGTGAACTTAGGCTATCCTTTTATTGCCTGTCTCAAGTGCCCCAGTGCACCAAAGTGTATGTGCACCATCCTCCTGTGCCACAACTCACCCATGTCTATGGTTGTACTAACCAATGCTCTCCTTGGTTGAAACTGTAGCTTGTACACCTTCTCTTCTCGAACCCCAATCATCTTGTCCATCTTCTCGCTTGACCCTACTGGCATGACGAACACCCTTCCCTTACAGAAGGTGACCTCATACCCTTTATCCTCCACAGTAGAGACCAAGATGAGGTTCTTTGTCAACCCCGGAACATATAGTACACCAGCAAACCAAAGTGGTTTACCCGACTCCCTCTGAAACGAAACTGTGCCAACCCCTTGCGCCTTGTAGCGCCTGTCATCTCCGAGCTCTATAACCAGATTCACGCCTCCCTCCTGTAGCCTAATGAAAAACTCCTTGCACCCTATCATATGACAAGATGCTCTGTTGTCAACAAACCACATGTCTGAGACTGTTGCGTCAGACATACAGGCTATCAAGCAAAAATCCTCCTCGAAGCTTTTGGCAAACTCATCCACTGCTTCAGAAGTTGCCATCTGTGGTTTGTTCTTCTTCTTCTTCTCTGGACATTGTGAGGCAAAGTGTCCCATCTTATGACACTTGAAACATTTAACTTTTGAGAAGTCAAAGTTTTTCTTTCCACCCTTCTTTTTCTTCTCCTTGCCCTTGCCTTTACTCGCAAGAGCCAACCTGTTGAGGAAAAGATATGAATTTATCTTACTCAAACATTTTCAAATCTTGCTTGGCTAAGGCAAGATAGTCGAGAATATTACCCTATGTTTTATAGCCTCAAAATGTATTTCCCAATCCACAAGTATTAATTACAAGGGCTTATGTTGATTTTTTTAAATGAAAAGATTGTTGCAAAATATGAAATTTTTATATAATTTTCGGAACATATACAGATTGCAGAAAGTAAATGTGGAGATCAAAAGCAAAAGTAACCAAGTCATAAATTAACACAAATGAGACAGAATAGCAATCACTTTATTTCATTCCAAGAAATCAAAAGTATCCTTCTCTTTACAAAAATCCCTGTGAGGGCATGGACCAAGGTCAAACTTAGATATCCTCGATGAAAACCATACAAAAGGACTCTGACAAGAAGTAAAAACTGAACTTTAAAATCTGGATCAGCTTGCCACAGACTGTTGCCCACGTGACTCTGCACAATATCATTTATCAGTCATGAAACTCAATTCATAAACAGACAAATATACACAGACTATCAAAGATAGATCAACACCTCTGAAACAAGCATCTGAATGATATGGTTCAGCTTTGAACCTTGTTGTCTACAATAGGACCCTGTTGTCAAAAAGAGAATTAGGCCTTTAATGAACTGAAGAATGAATGAAAACTGAACTATCTCAATAAAACTCAAGAGCAAACCTTAGTATTGTTTTCTCCTTCTATTCTCCCCTTGTTCTTCCTTCTCATTTGGCTTTTATGCATTCCAAATTAGTTGAAGTAGTTCAACTACCTCATTTAGTTAAGTTAACTAAAACTTAACTAATTTTAGTTTAGGGGAAGTAATAATAATAATAATAATTAAGGGTCATTTTATTAAATAATAACTAAGTAGGTGGGACCCCTTGTGACTTCATTTTATTTCTTTACAAAAATAAACATAATTAGACAACCAATAAAACACATGCCTCCTTGTGGCTCCCATAATTATTTCCAAAATTTGAAATTTAAATATCAAAAATATTTCAAATTATATCCAAAACATGTAAATATCCACAATATCCCAAAAAATAGTTTGTTGTCCAAAACTTTTTGCAGTCCATTGTCCTCAACAAATCAATTATAAACACAAAAATCAAAATCCATATTTGCCACTTTGAGAGGAAATTCTTCCTTTGTCATTGTTGTCCCCTTTGGACTTCCCTGAATTAGCCTTAGGTTGGGTGGAACCTTGAGGCTTAATCTCACTAATAACATGGGAGCAATCGTCCCTCAAGTGCATACGAGAGGACAGTGACTTCGCTGAGTCACTTGAAGGAGACGAGGGGGAAGCAGCAGCTTTACCTTTGTCTTGCACATGGGGAGCCTCAGTTTTGAGTCGTTTGCTTGCATGGGAGGACTGTACAGGTGAGTGTGCAGGGGCAATCTGAACGTTTGGGTTTACAGGTGGAGGAGGAGGAGGCAATGACAAGTTGGGCCAATCACGATGGTGGGAGACTGTTGGATGAACAATCTCCTGCCATCCATCATTCTCGAGAACTTCTGGTTGCAAAGATACATGGGGAGGCACACGGATACCGAGAACATTTTGGGGCTGGAAGGGAGGCCTCTCTGGTCTAGGTTGAATTATCCCTTGCCCAATCCAATTGAAGAACTCAGCTTGAAAAGGTTGGTTCAACTCCTGAGGATCAACATCGAAATGAATTGAGAATCTGGGTCTTCTAGGCCCTCTGTTCCAATTACCTCTTCCCCTATTGTTTCTGCCATGACTGCCTCTGCTGACGAAACTCATCCTGTATGCAGCAATTTATTAGCAACTAGCCCTTAACAAACCATACATGACATTCTCTTTATATGAAACAAAGTTTGGCTCAAAAATTAACATAAGACCCATGCAATCCAATCCATAAAAATTATTTAATAATTGCCAAATGAGTAGGGAGTGAAATAGGATTCATGGGATATCTGGGGGGATTGTAATAAGCGGAAAAGTGATATCATGATAGGGAGTAAGAACACGAGTACTGCTCAACAATTCATTAAATAACTGACTGTGCAAACAATACCAAAATATATCAGTTGCCATCTATCTCTGTGTCATCTTTAAAACTGCCATACAGAGTTTTAATTTATTTAAATGAACAGGGCATGTAAAAATGAATTTGGGATAGTGAGGGGGTTATAATGAACGAAAAAGTGAGAAAATGAGAGGGAATAATACGGATATTGTTCATAAAATAGATTAAATCAACCAACAAACATAACTCTGTTCCAATCACAATCCAAAAAGCATCCACTTTCAAGACCAAAATCATTTAACTCTCCCTTATTTACATACAGATTGCTTGTTGTCTTTAATAAAAACAATTTAATTTCCCATAATTCTTCAATTATATCAATCTGGGCATCCTATACAATAACTATGCAAATATCATTTCCAATTACACAGTAATATCATAACCATTCAAGCCACAGTCCTGTATGTTTTAATGCTGACCTTTTCCCTTTTAAAATAAACATAATATGCACAGTGATTCCAATTATCCATATCCAATGTTCAATTCTCGAAATCAAATAATAATAGACCCAGTACTAACCACCAACAATCGCATTTTCAACACTGACTGACATAATCCACTGTCATCAAACAATAATCTGGCCCGATTTAATCACACACAGGTCCTTAAATCTGGATAGAAACAAGATCATGTTTAATGAACCAAACATACACACAGGTCTTCAACAATATAATCGACACCAATCCCGATTCGACACTAGCATTTAATCAAAAACATGTAGCTCTGAACCTAAGATCCATATTCATCAAACATATACAGACTTCCTTTCAAAAAAAATGCTCGATAAAAGACAGAGCCATATGATGCATGAAGAGAACAGAACCAAACCACACAAAGGTGCCTTTTACACTTAAATGGAATCATGGTCGTGCTAGGTTTTAACTCAGCAATGGATGGAATAACCATGAATCAATCAAAAAGAAAGTTCTCGGGACTGTAGGTAACCCATACTTTTTTTCCTTTCCAACAAATTTATCACAGAGAGGAAACACAGAGACTCGATCGAGAGATGGTCTTTGAAGTGAAAGAGCCCGTGCTCTCTTTATAATTACCTTAGTCATTAAACTTGTAACCCCAAAATCTTGATAGAACCAAAAGGTGGTCGAGGAGGAATAGAAGCAAGTCGGGCTCAATAGAACCTAGTCGAGTTCTTGCGAGTTTGACTAATCTTCGAAAACACAGAGAGACCATAATCCTTTTACCTCCTAAAAGAAGTTACCATCGAGAAGCAACCACAGGTAATCAAGTATAATCTTGGAACAACAGAGGGTCGTGCTCTTTTGAAAACACCACAGTCTTTTAACTTATAACACCAAAATCTTGAAAGTGCCCTAGTAGAAGCAAACAATTCGAACTCAACAAAGCAGGCACAGGTAGATGTCTCTTAAAACTTTATTGCAGAGAGGTAACGAGGGTTGGTCTAGACAAGGGATAATCCTCGAAGACACAGAGAGATTGTGCCTCTTCCAAACACCAAAGAGGTCCATAACCTTCGAAACAAATTTAACAATGAGGCTTAACAACATATCAGTCAACGACTACAACAGAGATGAGAGGAGTGAACGCTTAAAACACTTGTGAAAAGAATGTCAAAGCACAACCCGTGGCCATTCGATACATATATAGGCTTCCAATTAATATTCTGGGCAATACAAAGATTGGACTATGAAATGCTTTTGGCGATAGTTACAGTGAAGAAAAACCATAACAAGCAATAGCTCGTGGCTCAGCCAAATAGAGCAAGAACAATACCACTGTCGACAATTGCATTGAAACCTGAAGAACGAATCACAACAACAACCGAGACGAAAAAGGGGAGACAGCAACAGATACCCAGACTGGTGGTAAAACCCCACAAAAATAAAACTCAGAGCTTATTGCACCATTATCATCATTTTTCACAGAGAATCATCATAAAAACCAAGGTTGATCGATATTTCCTTAAATCAATAACCAATGTGCAGACTTTACAAAGCAA
This sequence comes from Picea sitchensis, assembly GCA_010110895.2. Taxonomy (NCBI): domain Eukaryota; kingdom Viridiplantae; phylum Streptophyta; class Pinopsida; order Pinales; family Pinaceae; genus Picea; species Picea sitchensis. The sequence continues at coordinate 90,997 of SNQJ01S0022517.1, forward strand.
TAACACCCATTACTTTCCTTCAAAATGCCAACATTCCACAGTAATCACAGATAACACCATAACACAGCATTGATACCCAATCGAAAACTCAAGAAAAACACAGAACTCATGCAATCCTGATCCAACCAAATGATTCATAATATAGAGAGTCCATCATGGATGAAAAGCAAGGAGCCATACCTAGAAAAAATCGCTTCAAGGAAGAGTTGGTCTGTGTTTTTCCCTTTCAAAACTTGAAATCGTGGAGCTTCCACAACCAACAGAGCCAAAATGCAACTATGGCTAGGGTGACGAGCTCGAGGGTGGTTTGGAGTGATGTGCAGTAAATGCACGTCGCTTCCTCCCCTGGCCCTATTCAATTCAACATACTAGCCAGCCCATTTCCATAACATCAACCATTAAATTCAATAAAATAACCATTGCATAGATTCAATGCCATATCCATTGTATAGTGCGCCACCCGAAACACATCAAAACTTTAATAATAACCATACGTTATCATTACCATATGTGCTTTCCATATAAATCTTTAACCAAAACGCATTGTATAACAGCTAGGTCCATCACTTCCCATTTGTAATAATTATATATACATTCAAGGTTTATATATAATCCTTTTGCCATAGCCTTAGGACTTATCCATAGTTTTTTTTCCTTTTTGTTTTGAGCTCAAGCTTCCATATCATTTAATTATCCCCTTGCATAAAATCATGGGTAAGAACATTAATCAATGTTTAATGTACAGCATAACACCTGTAAAACAAAATAATCCTTATATCCACAGCACTGTCTTGTATTGCGAGTGAACATCAACAGCATTTAGCCACAATGCATCAACCAACCATGTTGTCAAAACGAATGAAACCAAGACTGCATCATCAACTGTAGAAGACCGTGTAGGCATCAATATAACAGCAGCGAACCTATAAGCGTAACACATCCATCATATCGCCTCTAGTCTACAAGGGGATCCCACCTACTAGTTAATTATTATTATCATAAATAAATAATAGAGCTTAGCAATCCTTTACGGGCAGTATTCATCGTTGCGATTTTAATCATCAACACAACCCTTCTTCATCCACAATGTGTGGTGAAGATAATGATCCTGACTGACCAAGTCCAATATCCTCCTGCACAAAATCATCCCATAGTCGCTACCAATCAGGGAGTTTCTCCCGAGCTACAACTCCACTTACGAACACATCCCAGGACTTCGAAAAGTCATTCAGTGCCATACACACCAACTCAGACTCTTCAATTTTCTCACCTACTACGCCTAGCTCATCCCTAATCTGTGTAAGTCGAGAAGGTGGTGAACCACACCTTCCCCTTTCGCCATCTTGGTGCTTCTCAATCTCTCCCGAAGCACCATCACCATGTTTTCATTCTTGCTCTAGTAAAGATCATTCAAGGTCGTCCGCATATCCTTAGTAGACGTTTTCCCGATGAGGTGAGGGATTATGTGATTCTTCACCCCATCAAGGAGTATGCTCTTTGCTTTTGCTTCACCCTTCTTCCAAGATACCAGTAGAGTTGCATCTATAGGAGCTATTGATTTACTGTCAACGTGATCAAGGACATCATTGACATCCAGAATCATAATAACCCTTTCCTTCCAAGTGGCAAAGTTCTAAGCACCTTGAAGCCTATCCTCCATTCTCACGGTCATGGCCATTTTTGAAAGTGTTGTTGTGTTCAAACCCTCACGGCTCAAACCCTTGCGTTGCCTTACCCAAACACTGAAATCTTAGTGTTGCCAAAGCTTACGATTGTCTTGACCTGTGCCTTGGATCCACACGATCCACTTAGATCTCCAACGATCCACCTATGATACTGCTTCTTCAACAGTCCTGCTCTGATACCATGTGAAATTTCTCTAAACCCAGCACATAAACCAATTTATTTTTATTTTTAACTGATTTCGCTGGGTTATTTCCACAACAAATAATTATGCACAGCAGAATATTAACCGGGAACTTAACAGTAGAAGATAATAGCAATCACATCACATGTACACAGATTTTTGGACAATAGTCCCTGGAAAAACCCCAGAGGGAAAACCAGTGCATCAAATTTGGAGATTTTATTATTCAGCAAAAAAATATAGAGATCTTCTTACAGAAAATAGGCCTCCACAAAATACGGAGCCAAACCTCAGAAAAATGCCTCCAAGATGAAGTACGACCCCTCTCTCAACCTCTAGAACCATAGCGCTTCAACAAAATCCTGCACAACTTCCTTTGTGCGAGTCATACGGCCCCTGCATCACCCTCTACGGCTCCTCTACGTGGTTGGTAGATATGGCCTCTACTTGACCCTGGAAATGGACTAATTCTCAGCTGGAAGTCCTCCTTCGTCTCCCTATAAAACCCTCTTCTCCCAAACCTCAAATCGATGCTCCTTCAATCGATCTCTCTCATGCATAATGTGCCCTCCTTAGCCAAGTCGATTTCCCTTAGACCCTCATGAGCAAGTGAAAACCCTAATCTCACAAGGATGGAGGGATGAGATCAACTCTCCCTCACTCAATGAGATGGATGGTCTAGATTAAAAGATCCATCACTTAAGGTTGTTTCACTTTAACCTTAGAAAAGGTGCTCAATAAGTCAATTGAAGAATATAACACATCAACAGTCCTTTTCCTAAGTTAGACTTTAGGGAAAAGTTAAATTAATCAACGTGATTAATGTTTCATTGTCCTCCACCATACTAGGGCGCTGCAATGCGTGGAAGACCCTCCTTGCTACATTCTCAACACCAGGATGATGTGATGAGGAATTGTCTACCTGCATCTAATGATACGACAAAGGAGAAGGGTCTGGACTCTCTCAATCAAGGCCCAATCCGACTCCAATAAGGAAGACCCCAAACCTTTAAGCCATAGAGAACAGTGGGTCGGATAAGGGAGTCCATGAGAGACATCTTGGATGAGATGTCATGAAAATGGTGGCGGAAACACTATCTCTCGAGAAGGGCTAAGGACCCATAGCCCTTGGCAATCCAAGGTTAGAGGGTTGGTTGCAAACTGAAATGGGGTCCCGAAAATCATACTCCTAGGTAAATGTAGGCACTGGTGATCTCGATCTCCTCCCCTCTGAAGAAGAAATGAAGGTATGGACTCTCTCTATCGAGGACCAATCTGACTCCAGTAAGGAAGGCCCCCAAATCTCTGATCCATAGAGAACAGTGGGTCAGATAAGGGAGTCCATCAGAGACATCTTGGATGAGATGTCCTGAAAATGGTGGCGAAAACACTATCTCTCGAGATGGGCTAAGGACCCATAGCCCTTGGCAATCCGAGGCTGGAGGGCTAGTTGCAAAACTAAAACAGGGTCCTGAAAATCATACTCCTAGCTACGTGTAGGCACTGGAAATCTCGATCTCCTCCCCTCTGAAGAAGAAATGAAGGTCCACAGACTTCTTCAACTCGTTGAAGATCATAACCTTGGTTTTACCCAGTTTGACCATCAACTGTCGAAGGTCGCAAAAGAGAGCTAGGGCATCGAACTGTCTCTGTAATCCCTCTGGAAACGAGGCTAGGAGGACCACATCATCAACAAAAAGCAAGATGGATATCAAAACCTAGTGGAGGAGACATCTGTCACTACCATGGATATGCTCGTGGAGAAAGACCTCTATCTCATCAATATAAATCCCAAACAATGTGGGAGACAGGGGGCAACCATGTTTAACTTTGATGGTACTCCTGATGAAATATGACATCCCATGAATTGTGCAGAGAAGACCTAGACCTAGCGCTCTCCTACCTAGGTGAAAACACTTTTGAAGTAACCACAAAAGCTAAGAGCATATTGAGTTGTTATTTACATTTTTGGCTATTTTTGGGGGGGGTTAAAGGTTGTAACCTATTAGGGACAGCTCGACTAAATAAGACAAGAGCCTTGACTTGTTACCCTGCTTTCCACTATCCCATTTCATAACATTGAATCGAAGAAGACAAGAACAAGCAAAAACAATGGCACAACAGCGATAACCCCTCCTTCCCACAAAACAGAGGCAAAACATTAAACCAAAACAGTGAAAATACTTACGGAGCACATTTCTTGGAGTTACTATGAAAAGATTCCAAGATCAGCCCAGCGTAAATGTAAAATTTTCCAAACTCCTTATGGTGGCAACCTAAGTCACATGACACGTCCAAACCCCCCGTCATGTCGCGTGTCCAGAGTGTCGGACATGATTCGACCTAATGTGTGTCTGACACTTGTTTAGAACGTGTCATGTTCACAGGACACGCGTGTCGTGCTCAAAAAATAATCCTGGATCATGTTTTCTCATGCAAGTTGCAGTGGTGAGGTGTTGTGGTGTGCAGCTAAGGGTTATTTGTCCTTACTAATGTTATTTAAGGGTTATTTGTCCTTCTAATGCTATTTAAAGTGGGGTTCTCCTTTATCTTTCATTTCCATCCTTTTACTTAAATTTTTAACATTACCATTAATTATTTCAGGATGTTTGAGAGCGGTTCCAACCTCATTGGACTTCATATGGAGAAAGTAGAATTTTAGGTCCTGTTATCCCCGATTTCTAGGGATAACTAGGAGATCATGTCTCGAGGCCCACAGGTCCTAGACATGGAGTACCGAGAGCAGGATTGACCTGAGCATGGCCCTAGAGGGCCCATCCTTCTTCTTCTTCATCAAACCTGTCCTGTC
>SNQJ01S0022517.1:98287-110396 GCA_010110895.2 Picea sitchensis
CAATTAAGTGATGATCTAAAGCATTTATTGATTGAAGTGTTGATTGAATACATTGTTGGCTTTGTCATCTTGATAGTTATTGATGAATTAATGCTCTTTCCATAGATAATTGACAAAACGTTGATCTCATTGATATCTATTGCGTCACATTGCTTAAATTATATCATATGGTCATATGAAGTGCTAACCCTTTGTATATAGCCTGCATATATATTTTCTATTGTTGCTTTGTTACGGGCAGGTGTTCTCATTTGGGACTATACTTCATTATTGGTTGATTAGCCGGACCTTCTGATTTTGGTGGTAACCTGTGAGGGGGAAACTTTAACTCTGACCTTATGTCTCAGCCTCTTCAAAACCCCTGGTTACCGGGGACGTCTCCCCTGGGCTAACCTCCCTAAATAGAAAGAACCTCCCCATTGTGGTGACATTGGGTGGGGAAGGTTCCTGTTTTGCCAGTTTGACCCTTATCCTTTAGCCCTTTGACCTAAACTACAAACTGTGCGATAACAGGTCCCATTCAAAATTCAGCAAAATTAACGATTTTCAGGATTTCAAGATTGGCAGGATTGCAATGTTTCCACTGGATTCTATCATGTATGAGGGTATGGAACTAGCATTTAATCAAGGGCACCAAGCCCTTTATGTACCTCGATGTTGGTGGCATTGATTGTTGAACACTTTTGTCACGACCCTAGTAAAATTGTACCCTTCAGTCAAGTATAAACTCTTTTGTTGAACTATTTTCTTTGTCACCATGTCAAGTGACTTAATGGTGTATGTGCACACCAACCTCTGTCATATAAGCAGGCACTGGGCACAGAGAAGAGTGGTTGGAGGGAAAGACAAAGATGTGGGATGTGTTTCTTGATGATATGGGTTTGGACAACAAAGTTGAGTAGGCAATGTCATCATTTATGTTACTAAGTTAGTAACTTAGTAGTCACTAAGTTAGTATTAGTTGTATGATTAAATTTGTATCATCATCGTGTAAATGTTTACAGTTTATTTCATTTTTGTATGTGTAATTCATAATTTAAATTTTAATATATATATAATATATATAACGTGTCCTGTTTCCAGGGGTAGTCGTGCTCGTTCGTGTCCTCCGTGTCCCATGTCCCTGTGTCAAGTGACATAGGTGGCAACATTTTTAGATTGAAATATGACCTTGCCCAAATTCTTGACCATGACATTAGTCCTTGCCTAAATGTTGACCAAGATGTTAAACACCAAGCCAATTTAGCCATTGAAGATTAAAACCAAGAAAATGGCCAATTTTCTTTTAATATCACCTTGTCACCTTCCTCTATTGAACCCACAATGTCAAGCCCAAAATTCCAAGTTTTATATACATGCCTTAAACTCAAAGTTAAAGCCAAAAGTCACCACCTCCTCCATTCCTACAAATCTGAGTTATGGAGGTGGAAATATACACACATTTTTGCTCACCTCACACAACTTGGTTTTCAACCTAGCTTGGATGGCATGGGTTGGAAAAAGAATGTCCATATTCAAGCAAGGTAATATTCTGACATTCCATTTAACTATGTGTTACCCCTCCTCTTAGCAGGGGTATTCACATGCATTTTTATGAGGACAGTTTGATTAGCAGCCAACTTCGTTCTGATTTTTGGGGCATTTTCACGTTTTTCGCAACAGCTCGTGTTTCCCAAGGCACTGATCACACTCTCCGAAGCATTTTTGGGCAAGGAATACATACATGGACACCCTTGTCACATGCCACGTGGAATATCTTGGAACGCTCTATCTGTTTGGCATCTACGAAACTAATGTGCACTTAATGTGAGGGTTGACCTACACTTGGCAGCCCTATAACAGTCGTGGCATACTTTGTGTGATGTGGAGGGGCTCCCTTGAGTGTCTCTTACATTGAAGAAGTGATGTGGCACCCACTTAAAGCACTTATGATCATTTGGACCTTACTTTTATGCCTTATGAAGACTAATGAACTGAACTTGAGGGCCGACATCATGCAATTGGACATCAACATGGTTGTAGGAGGGTTTTATGGCAAGATTTTGAATTGGAAAAGTCACTCCCATGTTTCACGAAGGTACCTTGACTTGAGGTATGGGCATGGGTCTTCAATTGAGGGCTATTTGGAGATAATAGAGCATCATATTACACCATTTTTGGGGTTGTTTTCATGGAGCCGCCCACTAGTTGGGGTATTATTCACCTTTCTATGAGGGCGTTCCACCTTGGGAGACAAGATATTGGACACTTGCTGACTTGGGAGGCCACTACACCTTCACTTGAGGCTTGGACCACACCTTTTGAGGAGGACGTTGACATGTTGGAGAACCTTTAGAGTCTAGATGGGCATCATTCACCTTCTTTGGAGGATACGTCCCTCTCTTGGGGGTTTACTTCACCTTGAACATTGTACATGTGGATTGTTAAGGTCCTAACCCGCACATAGGTAGATCAATGTATTCGGATGTAATAAAGGTCAATATTAATAAGGCCTTTCAATAAAATAGAATAAGGCGGATGTAAGAAGACCTAATAGAAGCTTCCGCTTCTAGAAGGATCTTCCTCTAGATACTTCTCTTAATAGACATATTTAGTATAAATAGGGCAGGGTATAGAAAACCCTAACTGGGAATTATTGTAACAGGCGTTGCTTTCGACTAGAGTTACTTCGAAGAGGCATCCAACATTGCTTTAAGATAGAAAGTGTTATTTAGGTTGTTGTTCTCATATTATTTTTTGTGTGTGGAGATTATGCTAGTTATATTCTTGTTATTACGCCATTTCTAGCATTTTATTTACGTTACTGCGTATTTATTATATGGTATCTTGCAAGTGGTGTCAGAGCACTTTCCTTAGCGGAAATTGGCGTTTGGTGAGGGCATTATTCCCGTCTTTAAGCCACAGAGTTCTGTCGTTAGGCGCATAAACCAGCGGTTGAGGGATTCATACACCAGGGGAAATACAAGTGGTTTTTAAGAGTGCATCTGTTGGCCACCCTTGCCCAACCTGTTGTTACCCTTAATTGGTAGCGCGTAGGGCCGGCACACAGTAATGCGGATCGGCCTAGAATTTCTGAAGCCCTCTTTAGATAAACCTATGGAATTAGCCCGGTGCTATAGTGTCGCAAGAGAGCGACACTGAGGAAGATACTCTTCTAGTACACGGGTAGTTGGGCCAGATACGGCTGAAGTGCGGTCTATCCTCCTTAGTTAGTGCCACGAGATATTAGACCAAGTACTCTTGTTGGACCCATGCATTATATCAGAGAGCTATAGCACGGGGCAAACCCTTGTCACGTAGAACCCTTGAATACCTAACCCTTGGGGAACATAAACATAAAACAAATTAAGGCGGCGGATCTATTGCCAGCAATTCGGTTGCCAAGTAAATACATTTCTTTCTGGTTAAAAATTTGGGAGTTTCAACCTTTGCCATTCTTCGGTGAAAAAATTTCCACCATTATTTGAGACCTATTCCATTAGATTCATCTCTTCTCCCTTATCACATTCATCCATATCATTTTTCAGAAATTTTTGCAGAAAAATTTTTTTTTGTTGGGTCTCAAGTAAACTGTGTTGTAGGGTGTTGAAGTGAGACTCCAACACCTTGCAATCTAGTTTCCTTGAGACCCAAAGTGCAACAACTTAGTGCTACTATTGTCTCTCGTGATACATCCATCAATACCACCATAAATGCATCAGGTGCAGTCCATAATGGAGGAGTCAAACAGAGCTGACCACTCGGCAAATGTCTTTGCATCATACGCACCAAACTAAAGATCTACCGATGACCCTTTTTCTGGCCTTTGCTTACAAAGGCGGGGTGAAACTTCTTCCCATTCCATACCTGACCCCATCACTCCAGCGGGACCTCGCCTTCCATGGTGGATGTAACAAATTTGATGGCTTTCGGACCCTGGTTGGGTCACCCAAATGGAACATTATTTCTCTCTCTCTACAACATTATTACGGATGACTTGTGAAGCTTCTGGTATGGTTTCTCCATCTAGATCAAAAACGGCTGGTAGCAATGGTGGCAATGGAAAAACTTCTCGTCAAAGGTATGTGCTTGGACCCAATTTGTGGCCGAGCTTTATGAACACTTTGATATACCAACCATTTGAGTCGTTTGAAAAAGATAAAACCTCGTGTCTTTTATAAATTACAATGATCATGACATACAAAAATCATGTTAATCTTTGTGTTTTCATTTCTATTATAATCAAATATAAAAATAATATCGTTGAATCAAAGCAATAAACTGTAAAGCAACTAAATATGTGTAATTTTTTAATATTTATATCTATCTATTTTTTTATTTTCAAATTTTGGTATGTCCCGAACTTAATGTGAATTTATCCCCAAAATTTTGGTATGCCAAATTTTGTCAAACTTTAAGCTTCATGAGAATTCGAACACGGACACGAACCAGGTGACTAAGCTCCAAAACAACCCCCTCGATCATTGAAACCACTATCACCTTGTCATCATTCGCCCACCTCAAAATCTCAGTGTACCATAGCTATAACATATCATCCAAACATATAATTAGTGGTATATCCATATAGAACCTCTATATCCATAGTGATGGATTTCATCAATTAGCTCGAAGTTCATCAATGAATATCAATTGCTTTAAAATTTGTGGATAGGTCACTTGTTAATGTTTAAGCCACTATTATAGTTCTTTACATTTCATTAGATATACCAGTAGCATAATACAGATCAGCAGAATACACAATCACAAAGAGACCGACATTTATCTTGGGGAAACCCTCTAGGGGAAAACCAGTAAAAGCTTTGTATTAAAGATAGCCCATACAATGCCAAGAGATCTCTTAAACTAATCTAGAAAGTCCTCTCCCAGATATACGCCACTCTCTCCTTCTTCTAATGCGCGATTCCCAAACTTGTCTCACAAAATGAGCAAGTGAGTTGTGAAAAATGTCTAAGGAGTGGCCCCAGCCTCCTTATTATAAATGGCGTGTGGAAATTATCCTTTGGCGGGGCCGACTTCTCCAACACGTTGGTTATAACCACCTTTATATTCTGGGGCCTGTTTGATATATTACGGGGCTGACTTCTTCTTTGCCTTTTACAATTATTGTGAAATCCGCAAAGGGGATTTGGTCCTTTTAAAGTAACTTGACATGATCCAATCCACAATGGGGATTTGATCCAATGAATAATATATCAAATAATAATGGGAATACACTTTGCAATTACATTATTTCAACATCGCGCTATAGCATACCTATGTTAAATCTCGCACTATTAACCCCCAGATTTGCTTGCACAATTGTTTTGTTCTTTAAGCGCATCGGATATTCATGGTGACCAAAGCTTGTTTTAGAATTAGTTTCATCAAATTCTAAGAAACCAATATTTTTAGCAATTTGTTTTTTCCAAAAGGCGGCTAGAATCGAGGCACATTGACCACCCATTTAGCGGTGGTCAACTCATGTGCCATGAAGATGCATCACAGATGCAAAATTTGTTGAAGGCGGTATTGGTTCTACTTGGTATCAGATGCTCCGGCACATTTTGTAAGCGAAATTCCCGCACCCCTGCGTCGGTCAATAATGTAATAAATGCATGGATCATAGTTAGGTTCGGTACCTTGGGATGTTTTCATTGGAGTTCCTTTCACCGAGGGTTTTATCCTCAGGTTATCAACTAAACTTTTCAGCCTGGTTGATTTCCATTGAGTTTTTCCCTCACACATGCAATAATTTCCTCAAAGTGGTGAGCAGTCCTAATGGTCTCATCTTTTGGTGACTATTGTTTAGGAATGATGTAAAATGACCATGCCAGACAGTGTAGAAAGTTCCACGGAATTTCGTCGAGTCTAGATAGGTTTTTTTAATTAATTAATTTTTTAATAATTTAATTAATTAATTATTTTGAGCTATTATTGTAAAACTGGATCTTTGGAGAAACTTTGATAGGGGTATTTATTAGCCGAAAATGGAATAGCACCCCTACACCCATAGACCAGAAGTTTGACTCAGTGAATGAAGTTTACTATGTCTTTGTCCATAGGAGTCAAAGTCATTCAAAATAGCAATTTTAATTGCTAAGTCATTTTGTAATTTTTTGTTAAAAGAGTTATTAGATGTTAAGGTGGAAAGAGCAAGACTAAGCATAACCTAACCCTCCCAACCTTTTCAACCTATTCTAACCCTTACCCACCTTCTACACTCAAAAATGATGCCCCTAGGGCAAGTGACGATTTTCCTTGGTGGAGGTTGTTGTGACTTGTTGGGGCCCCCTCTCTTGAGTTATGACTCCCTTTGACCCCACATCACCTTCTAGGTTGATCCCACTCATTTTTTCTCAGTAATTCCCCTCCATTTCTTCATTTTCCACCTTTTTTGGGCCCCTCCAAGGGGAGTTACACCCCCTCTTCTAGAAACTCCACAAATGATTTTTTAAAAATTATTTGGACCTCTCACCTTCCTTGGCATCAATCCAAGGCCTCCCACACCTCTTTTTTTTTGATCCCAACACCTCCTACTTTTTTTTCTACACCATAGATCAGCTTTCAAAGCCTAGATGGTGTGCCCACTCATTGAGGTTTGCTCATTTGATGTGGATTTGACACACTTGGAGTTCATCCAGTGCCTTCACTTTGCCTCTTGTGAGTGCAGTAGAACCAGCTACTCACCTTTTTTCCCTTGCCATTCTGGAGCTGGTTACGCTGCGAATGCTGCCATCTTCTTGCTCTTGCCATCTCACATTCACTCATTGCTGCAGAAAGTCTTGTAGCAACTTGTTGCTTCAACACTCTCATATTTTTGGATCCAATAAACAAAAGCTTTGGAGGGTTCTTGGACTGATATAGATTAGTCATGTTTGTCCATTTCATATGAGGTGATCTTGTTCCTTTACTTCTTGTGGTTTCCTAGCTATCATCTTGAACAAATTGGTTTGTTTGAGTAGATCATTAGACTCTAAATTTGCTGATTTATGTATGTTGATTAGTTAGGATGGTGTAACTAGTTCACTTTGCTATTCTATTCATCATACTATGTTGTTTGGAACTCACATTTTGTCTTAGTGTGCAGATTTACTTCGCAAGGGTTGGTTGGAAGAGGCTTTAGAGGAGTTTCCAACCATAGCTTGCACAAACTCTTGGCCTTTGATTTGGATCTGATATTATTGTTGTCATTTCATTACATTTTTTTTTGTAGCTAACACTCTCTTAGATAGGTCAAAGCATAAATTTTCAGTTCAGATTTTTCCACATTGTAAATTTAAATGTAATAACAGAATTTTAAAACTCCTTTGGTGTTTGACATTTCAACAAGCTTTGCTTCTTTATTTCGGTACCTTCTACCGAGAAAAGGGGAAGCGGCTCAAGATCATCAAGCTTCTAAGGGAAACTCTTTGGGTTGGGTAACTATTTCCCAACTTTTCCTTGTATTTCCAAGTTTTCTTTCATATTTCTTCATTCTTTTGGACCCATAATTTTGAACCTTATAGATTAGTTTTTTTTATCTTTTAGTTAGTTTATTCTTTATTCATGTGGTTGTTAGTTCATCTTTTCTTTCATTTCATTAATTTGTTAGCTTAGACAACCCTTCTTGGCCAATAATGGTAGGCTTGCCTCCACCTTGGCCATTGTAAGTAGTTTTATTCTTTCATTAAGTTATTCATTTCCTAATACTGACTAATGACCGGCTTTGCTTAGGAGGTAACCACAAAACCGCCTGACCTAAGAATAGCATTCTTTTGGTGATTTTATGCTTATATGGTTAAAACAATCTAGTTAATAATCACAACTAATAGTTTCCTTTCTTTAAATCGCATTTCATATGCTCATGATCTTATGGTTAATGGTTAAATGGTTTGTGATATTTTCTAAATGCTAAATCTATTTGTTACGCGTGTTTAGCTTGCTTATAACTTTAGCATATGTGATCTAATCTTTTGTTTTTAAGAACTTAATCATCATATGGTTTAATCTTTACTTCTTAAAGCACATATTTCATTTTAATGGTTAACATTCATGGTGATAAAAAATCTTGGATATAAGGTCTCTTCACACTCTCTCGGTAAAACAAGTTGTTCTTGCCCTTTCATTTGGTTAAAGGATTAAATGTCTATGATGATGATGTGATGCTCATATGCTTAATGTTCTTTTATCTATTGATGGCATAATCTCATGGTTTAAAGACATTTTTCATTTTCAGCTTTACTTTTCAATCATATTCAGTTCCCAAGTTATCTTGCTTTATGGTTTAATATATCATACATGGCAACATTTTCTCAAACAAGTTTTATTTTCTGTTCTATGTGGCAAGTTGTCCTTGCTTAAAATCTCACATTTAACTTGCAATCTTTATGTGGAATGGTTAATAATTAAGTAGCATATCTCTTGTATCTTTTCCACTAAAGTTTAATGTGTTAATGCTCTTTACTTTCAATCTTTTAAACACATTTTTTATCAGTTTTTCATTTCGGCCATACCCTTAAACGCAAAATTTCAAGTGCCTAAAACTTTTATAAAAGTCACCCAACACATTAAAGGACCCACCCGCGGGTCATAACAAAACTTAGAAACATTAACATTTTTAGGGTTTTTACAACCACATCTATCTAAAAGCGGGTTTGAGGAAAACAACGGAAGGAAGAGTCGGGGGACCGTTCTCGTGATTTAGTAGAGAGATCACTCGGGAGATACTCTTCTTGGCAGTGACCTAGGAAGCTAGGGTGGACCTCGTTTACCTTACTATCTTGAGCACCCCGTGATCATTTGGCCAAAGGGAGGAGGGTTCAAAGCACAAACATAGTTTGGAGAACTAAAATTGCTAAATCTTTAAACAATATCATAAACCAGTTGCATAGATCACTTTTGTATGTTTGGGGGAATTAGATCTTATTGATAGGAACACATTTTGGTGATAATCTCATTGCTCCTTTTATCTTAAGTGCAACTTTATGGTTTATATGTTATGTCTATGTGAGTAATTTGAGTTAAACATTGAATATCTTTGTTAATTTGCTTGTTGTGGTGTGAATCAAGAGAGTGTTGAGTACAACTCCCTTTCGAGGAAGCATCACTTTCCTTGATTCTTGAGTGCTTGTGTGGTTGCCGATGAAGGCGGTCCAATAGAGTAAGTGCTATTGGGGCGTAAGCTTGACTAATTGTGGTATCACTTACATTCTTTGTATCTTTTGTATCTTGTGTATCTTTGTAAAATGGTGTAATCATTTACCTTAGTATTCTTTTGTAAGCAATTATAACCTTGGGTTTGTGGGTAGCTTAACTTATTCAATTTGTAAACTTCTTGTAACAAACAAACATTAGTTGACCCCATTACCAACCTTAGGCACTAGTCTTAGTTGACTTAGGGGAAAGGGTTGATTTTCATTTAATTAAGCCTTGCGCATTTGCTACTTGAACATCCTAGGCTAGTTTAAGCCTTGGCCTTTAACAAATTAAAACTAACTCCTAGAATCAATCTAGTAACTAGGGACTACCCCCACTTGGCTTCACTAGGAGTAAGCCCAGAAGGAAGAAGCTTCCAGTCAAAGTGACAGTGTGAGATGTGAACCTAGGCATTATGCCTACAAGGACACACTAAATTAAGAGTTGGACTTAGCTCAAGTTATGATAATATTAGAGACTGGTAAACAAATTTATATCAAAGATTTTCCACATATTTACGGTCCCCTTGCAACCTCACCACGATGGTAATAAAGGCCTATTTCGGAGGTTATTACAAGTAGTTTCATGATATTTATTTTTCAACATTTTTTATTTTCCAAGGTGTTATGTATGGTTTCCAAGCACATATTTGGCTATGTAGCCAGAAAAACAAGTCTATTGAGACTACTTTCATTGATATGCGAGATGTTGCTATTTTTAGCATTGACTATTTTTAGACATGTTATAGTTGGCAAAACTCCCAGAGTTGTTACCTTCATTCTTAGTCTTTCCTATTTTGTTGCCTTACATCTTGATGCATTTTCCCTCTTAGATCCATATTTCCTTGATTCTATTTTGTCCAAGAAGGAAGAGGTTCCAGTCAAGGTGACAGTGTGGACTGAGAACCTAGACATTGTGTCTCCGAGGACACACTAAGTGAGTTGGACTTAGCTCACGTTAGCAAATGTGTATTAGGACGGCAACAAGGCCCACATGTCAAAGATTTTCACATATTTTTGGTCCTTGCAACCTCACGATGGTAATGAGCCTATTTCGGGGGACATGCAAGTAGTTTCATGACAACTATTTTTTTCAACATTTTTATTTTCAAGGCTTGCATGTCGTTTCCAAGCACATATTTGGCTTCCTTGTAGAAAAGCAAGTCTAATGAGACAACTTTCATCAACAAGCGAGATGTTGCTATTTTTAGCATTGACTATTTTTAGACATGTTATAGTTGGCAAAACTCCCAGAGTTGTTACCTTCATTCTTAGTCTTTCCTATTTTGTTGCCTTACATCTTGATGCATTTTCCCTCTTAGATCCATATTTCCTTGATTCTATTTTGTCCAAGATTTGACTAGGCATGGGTCTTAGGGTTTTCCATCATCTTTTGGGTTCTCACAACATTTATTCTTCCACCTATGCTACAACCATTCGCTTTGCTTGGGCTTACTCTTCAATAAATCACCTTGTGCCTTCACTCTATAACCTTAGCAATCTTATCGTTAGGGAAACCCCTCCTTGAGTTGGAGAAGAACCAACCAAAAGTTAGAGGAAGAGCTATTGTGGTGGCAATGAGTAACCTTCCTAAGTTGCACAAGACTAACTCCTTGATGCTCGAGACTTTACATCATATCGAGTGTTAGATTTTGTTGTAACATTTTGGCATCGTTGTCGGGAATAAAGTCCATTTCCAGGAAACATTTGTAGATCTGCTACAATCTTTGATGAGGGTGTCTATTTTATATTCTCATCTTGGCGACTACATTGGAGGAACGAAGCCCTTGTTCCTTGCAGATTTTGAAGACTTGTTTGCAAGAGTGAAGCAAGCAACATTGTGAAGGCATTGAAGATTCATCTTGGTGATGCCACTTTCCTTTGTTTGAGGTATGTGTTAAATTTAAAGCAGCTGCAGAGGATATTATTCCTCCAAGCAGCCCTTCAAGCAGCCCTCCAAGTTGCCCTCCTCAAGCTTCCCTCTTCCTAAACCGCCCTCCTGAAGCTGCCCCCTTTCCAGGTCATCCTAGGTCGGCCCTAACCTAGCTATCCTAACCTAAATCCTATCCTATCCTAGCCTAGGGGGCAGCCCTAACCTAGGAGGTGGCCCTAACTTAAAGCTACCTAACCTAGACTCTATCCTATATAAAGAGAGGGAGGCACCCTCTCTTCATATCAGTTTTCAGATCAGTTTTCATATTAGTTTTACATCAGTTCTGTAGCAGCTGATATATTTTGAGGGAACAACAGCATAAGTTATTCTGGGCAGCAGCTAGGAGGTTCATTTCTGAAGGTTGTTTACTTTGTTCTGGGCAGCAGCTAGGGGTAACATCTAGGAGATAAAATATCTCTGTTGTGAGACAGAATATTTTTTCTCTGGTGGACAGCCATCTTCTCTATCCTGTAGCAGTTGTTAACTCTATCCTATAGCAGCTGTTAACTCTATTCCGGAGCAGCAACTTGACTATGTTCTGGGGCAGCAAATATACTATGTTCTGAGGCTGTTCTGGACAGCAAATAAAGAATGTTCTGGACAGCAATTGTACTCTGTTCTAAGGCCTATTCTGGACAGCATCTGAGGCCTATTCTGAGACAGCCTTAAGGCCAGATTTGGGGCAGCCAACAAGCAGCAACAAAACAGTTTTGTGACAGCAGCTAGAGAATAGAAAAAGCTACCGGTAGAGGCTCAGATATACTGAAGACACAGTGACAACAGTAAGAACTATTGTCTTAGTGCTAGTATCTTATCTCCCTCTTTCTAGAAGAGCCTTGCAAGTTCATTATACTTGTTTGACTGATCAATATATCACAAGAAGAAGTTTGTTGGGTTTTCTTCCCCTTGAGGGTTTCCCAGGATAAATACTTGTCCTCTATGTGAATGTCTTTCTTTCAGTGATCCT
This sequence comes from Picea sitchensis, assembly GCA_010110895.2. Taxonomy (NCBI): domain Eukaryota; kingdom Viridiplantae; phylum Streptophyta; class Pinopsida; order Pinales; family Pinaceae; genus Picea; species Picea sitchensis. The sequence goes on from SNQJ01S0022517.1 coordinate 110,340, forward strand.
TATGCTTCAGTTAAGGTTCTAGTTAATTGTTAAAGGTTAAAGAACACTACTGTGAAC
>SNQJ01S0022517.1:110446-122021 GCA_010110895.2 Picea sitchensis
TGTTATAAAACAGCAGTGAAACAATTTATGACAGCAGAAAACTTAGTGACTTGGCTTGGTCAAAGACAGACCAAGAAGTCTTGCTGATAGGACCTGGATTTTCTACAGAAGTTTGTTGGGTTTTCTTCCCCTTGAGGGTTTCCCAGGATAAATACTTGTCCTCTATGTGAATGTCTTTCTTTCAGTGATCCTTATGCTTCAGTTAAGGTTCTAGTTAATTGTTAAAGGTTAAAGAACACTACTGTGAACTGTTGTTATCTGTTTAAGCTTGAAAATTAACAGTATGAAGATGTGTTTGCAGATTTCATGTTCAGATTTGAAGATTTAGACGTGAGAAATCATGGCATTAGCTCCATGGTTGGTTGAATTTTACACTCTATTTGATTTCTTAGGCATTCTAGGATTTCCAAATGAAGGTGATGATCCAGATTTGCTTGATGACATTGGGTTATTTCATGGGTATAATGATTTTGATCTGTTACATGTTGCATCCTTCATTGATGTTATGGCAAATTTTCATATTTTTCATAAGGATGTTAAGATGATGACTTTTGCATGTACCCTTGAGGATGAGGCATTAGAATGGTATAAAAATCTTGGTAGAAAATGAATCTTCACTTGCAAATTTCATAAAAGTATTTCTCAAGCATTGAGATCCTCATTATGAAGAAGACAAGTATAAGAAGGTTTTTGAAGATCTTAGAACAGCTGCAAGTGAAGAAGACATTGTCGAAGCATCCACCTCATCCTCCATGGGAGATCAATCACATGAAGAAGCACCTCATGTTTACATTAAAGATCTACATAAGGAGGACATTGTCAGTGATGGAACATCCATTTCATCCACTCAAGAAATCAAGAGTTTGGTAAGTTTTGATACCACTCAAAATTTTGACCTTAAACATTTTTTTATGATTTTGAGAAACACAGTTTAGAAGACAAACCCTTGGAAGAAGAATATTGTTTAGATGTGGTTAAGAGCTAAGTTACCAGATCCGCTGGGTATGGACGCAGGATCTGCGGATCCGCGTTTTGGAACCGGATCCGGATCTGTCCAGATCAGCGTGGGATCTGCCAGCACTACGTTTCATCTGTCGGGGGATACGGATCTGTGAGGGCAGAAACGTATTTTGAATTTGGGAACGGTTCCCGCAAACCAGGAAATGGATCCATACTCCGGAAAGACCCCACGTGCATGGATCCCAAAGAAACTTTGTCAATTTAGGTTTTAGGCTTTTTTTTTAGGGTTTTTACTTCGGGATTTGTATTAAAAGGTTGCCCGACCCCACTTCAAAAACAACAGAAAGCAACAGAAAGCTCGAGATTTGTCTGTAGCAGGGTGCGGGATTTAAAAATTAGGAGTGGGCAGTCAGCTCTGTGTCGGGTCGTCGGCACTGGGCATTCAACTTGGAAACGGGTCCACCAACATCGACAGTGGACACTAACAGGTATGTGTGCCCTCATTTCAATACGTCGGGAGTGAGGATACGACTGTTTAATTTTAGTTTGTTTAATTTTAATTTTTTTACAGGCAATTGTATATTTATTTAAATCTTTTAAGTTTAAAGTTTATAGCATTGTTAAGCTTATTAAATTTTTATAATGTAATGTTATTTGTAACTTGTTATAATCGATATATTACATATTAGTTAAATTTATAGTGTGGTATTGTTATTAAGATTTTAGTTTTACTTAATAATATAATATTTATATAGTATTGATGTTATTAATATTTAAAACATCCGGATGTTAAAACTTAAAAGTTAAACGTTAAAACCATTAGTATTAGTATTTACTATTTATATAGTAGCCATTTTTTTTAGTTTTAAAACCTCCTCAAGTTAAAACTTAAAACCATTAGTATTTACTATTTACTATTATTATTGTGGCCATTTAAATATTATTATATTTATAACCTTGCATGTATATGTAAAATTTTATTATTAATATAAGACTATACTCTATAAGTGAATGCCAAATTAAACTGATGCAAGGCAACCTTGGGTATTTAATATTTATTTTGCTCATGAACCTTTGGATGGGTCCTTGACTCCTTACTATCTATTGAAAGGCTGGGAACCTTGACATGTTTCTATTTCAAATTATAATGGCAGATTTGTAGTTTGTAGTATGTACCCATGTGATGAAAGAGCAGTGTCCAGGTCTGCTTTGTAGTTTGTAGTATGTACCCATGTGATGAAAGAGCAGGATTTGCTGTTAATAACGGTGGGGCAGTCTAATGTAACCAAGTTGCTTTGGTTTTGTGTATCACTGTACAGTGTATTGTAATAAACCCAACCTAAAGATAATTAGTAAATTACTAATTAAACTTCAAATAGTTGACCTACATTGAAAAGGTTCTAAAAATGGATAGCAGTTAGATGAGTAAAGAGTCTATGATTAGCTCTTATTGAGGGTTAAGTTTCTAGCTGCAATTAGCTAGCCTACAATGGATGTATGCAGATTTCTGATTTTAGAATATTTATGCTTTAAAGGATGACTAGAATATTTATGCTCTAAAGGATGACTAGAATATTTTCAATTTTCTGTACAAGAAGCTACTAGAGATTAGCTTACTATCCAAGTTATGCAATTTACTACTGATAGTTGTTGCAGTTTTCTTTTGTAGTGGAAAGTTAATGCTAAAAAGCTTGTTTGAAAGGTTTTGTTATTGAAAATTAATAGTAGGAAGTGGTTGCTAGATATTAGAATCTATATTAATTTAATAAAATCTAATATAAGAATCTAAATTAGAATGCTGCTCTAAATTACTGTTTTACTTTTCACTACCATGATATATTATAAATTACAACTTATAAATTTATAATTTATTTTTTATTATAAATGCAGTGTGATAGACATGTAACCATTACAGCATGAGCAGAGTGAGGGGGCAAATGTCAAGAAAGACCCAAGATCTCCATTATGGCAATATGTGGAAATTGTTGGCAAAAGTCCAGGAGGTGGTTCATACAAATGGCATTGTAGTGAATGCCATAACGTAAAAAATGGCTCATACACTAGGGTGAAGGGCCATCTCACTGGGAAGACTAACACAGGTATGGGGATATGCACTGGTCCAAATGGCGAACCTGGGACAGGTTTGAGTCCTGCAAAGCTTCAGTTCTATGCATCTTTGCAAGAAGTTGCTGATAGGAGACTCGCTAAGGGAAAACTCCCTATGCAAGGCTCTACAGTGAAGCCTTCGTTGCCATCTAGTCCAGCTATCACAACTAATAAAAGGCCTACTTTGGGACCTCTTGAAGCAGCATTCAATAACCAGGGCAGAGAAGTAGTTGATGAGCATATAGCTCGTTGCATCTATGCAAATGCACTAGCATTCAATTTGGTGCGCTCCTGTTACTGGCAACAAATGATTAAGGCGGTCAACGAAGCACCAAAAGGGTACAAGAGCCCTGGTTATGAAAAGGTTTGCACCACCTTGTTAACATCAGAAAGACAATTTGTGGATAGACAATTGCAATCAATCTGTGATACATGGGCACAAACAGGAGTGTCCATCGTTTCTGATGGATGGAGAGACCAAAGAAACTGCCTGTTGATTAATGTTATTGCAATATGCCCCCAGAGGGCAATGTTTTTGAAGGCCATTGATTGCAGTGGAGTGGAGAAAGATGCAACATTCATCTCCACAATTCTAATTGATGCAATAGAAAATGTGGGGCCACAAAATGCAGTTCAAGTCATCACAAACAATGCACAGGTTTGTAGAGTTGCAAGCTTAATTGTGGAGGGTCAATATGATCACATCTTCTGGACTCCATGCGTCGTACATTTGTTAAACCTTATGCTTGCTAAGATTGGCGAGATTGAGTGGATCAACGAAATATATGTAGCATCAAAGGAAATCCAAATGTTTATCACCAATCATTCGATGTCCCAAGCCATATATCGAGGTTTTGCAAAGTTGGAGCTATTGAAGGTACTCCCTTTTTAATCAGTGTTATTAGCATTATGAATTCTTATTTTTAATTGTATATGATTTATGATTTGAGATTTGACTTCTCAAAACTTATGTAGGTTGTTGAAACCCGTTTTGCCTCCCATACTCTAGTCATAAAAAGGCTTGTGGAGGTTAGACAAGCATTACAAGCGATGGTCATCGATCCTCTTTGGGAATTGTGGAGAACTTCCACTTCTGACAGAGGATAAAAAATCAAGTCTATCATCTTGATGATGCATGGTGGGACAAGGTCCAATACCTTCTACAGTTCACAAAACCAATCTTGACCATGATCAAGACATTTGACACATATATGCCTTGCTTGGGGGAAGTCTATGAAAACATAGATAGTATGTTGGAGAGGATAAGGGAAATTATTAGGGACAGTGAAAGTGACCCCTTTGAAGTATTGTACAATGAAGTGAAGGACATAGTTACCAAAAGGTAGAACAAAATGACCACACCATTACACCTTTTGGCCTATGCACTGCACCCTCAATACTATCATTCCAAAATATTGGCTTTACCTGGTAGAACAGCCCCAAACAAGGATTTTGAAGTGGTACGGGGATACAAGACAGCTTTGAAGAAAATCTACAAGGATGTGGGAATTGCAATGGAAGTACGTGAGGAATTTGGAGGATTTGTACAATCCACTGGTAACTTTTCAGATCCASTAGCCATTGATGATCGGGGGCATATGGATCCTATTACCTGGTGGGGCTTCCATGGAGGGGACAACATTCATCTCTCAACTCTAGCCACAAGGTTATTATCACAGGTTGCCAGTTCTACATCAGCTAAGAGGAATTGGAGTACATATGGCTTCATCCATTCGGTGAAGCGAAACAGATTGGGAGCAGCGAAGATTGAGGATCTTGCGTACGTTCATTCCAACCTTCGCCTTCTATCACATTCCAGTCAAGAGTATAAGAAAGGTCTGAGCAGGATGTGGGATGTGGAGCCTGAGATATCCGACTTAAACATGACATTGAATGCCATGACTCACCTCAACCTACTTAAGGATGTTACACCACGAGTTCCTACTTCTACTGCAACTTCCAACATTCCTGACCCCCGACCATCTATTCATGATGTAGAGTTGCAATATGTAGATGATGAGGATGTAGACCCATTTCAAGATTTGTAGTTAAACCTGCTCTACATTGTCATATTAGTAGAGTGATCATTGATGAGAGACTCATTTTTGTAATGACTATGTCACTATTATATTTTTTGTATGAGGCAAGATGCATCATTTCAGTGTTCAAATTTATAAATTATCTAATGATTTAAATTCTAATGTTGTGATTCATGAATGGATTTTATTCGAAACTTCGAATATGTTTTTTAAAATTTAAAAAATATTATTATATATTTAAATATTGTTGTACTTGACGTATCCTCGCCGTATCCGGATCCTGGATTTTCAAAAATCTGGCGGATCCGTTTCCGTATCCTGGTAACTTAGGTTAAGAGCAACCAAGTAGATGACATTTCTCAAATTAGTAATCAAAGTTGGGATGAGGATTGTTGGAGCTTATATGAAGACCCCATCTGTGATGCTAACAGTGAAAACTCTGAAGATAATACTGAAGAATTTGAGGCCTTTGGACAACCTTATGTTGTGGATGCATTGGCTAAAAATGAAGTGGTTAAATCAGAAACTTTGCAGCCTTGTTTTCCCATGCATACTTCAGATTCATTTCAGCGTTTGAACCATGTTTATGACAATGATAATTCAAAACATTTTATGCCATTTTCTGTTATTACATAGTTCAGAAATTTTTTAGAAATTGGATGATGAAAATGCTGGAAATTTCCAGCCATCTACTTCTTCAAATTTTAGTGAATGTGCATGTGACTTTTCAGCTACAAGTGTGTTTCTGGTGCTGGGAATTGTTTGGCACAGCAAAATAATGAGTGCAGATTTTATGACAATCATTTCCAACCATCAAATAATGAGCACAATTTTATTTCCAGATATGAAATTTCATTTCCTACCTCATCCTTATGCTTGGTGGAAGACATTTCATTGTTAGAGCAGCCCATGTTATGAACATAAAAATACATATAAATAGGTAATAATTAATATTATAAATAACTAATGATTAATAATTAATTATGAAAAGACATGACATATGAAAGGTCATGTCTCTTATGAAAGGGCACCCCTGTGTGCGTATATATATACAAGCCCTCATCCTCATTGTAATCTCATTATATCTTATTCATTCTTATACAATTATTATTATATATATTTACTATCCTTAAATGGATTATTGCGAACTGTCCTATTTATATTAGATATTTACATAGTGAACCAGCTTGGTTCACCACAGTGGTATCAGAGCCTCGTTTTACTGATCCCGGCCATTGGCCATACAGGCTTGTAGCCACAAAAAAACAAATTCAGAGTTTCTCTGAATGATTCAGGTCATTGACCATAGGCCCTTGGTTATTTACAGTCAGAAATTTGAGGGAAAAAAAAAAGAAAATCAATCCGCTGCAAATTAAAAAAAATACAGCAAATAAGTAGCAAGCGAGTACAAGAAGACGAATCTGCTGCCAATAAACTGCAATTTCAATTTTAAAGATTATTTTGCTGCACAAAAAAAATTCTGAACATATCAGATATATATATATATTAAGAAAAAAAAACGAGAATAATCCAAGATTCTAGTGGTAATACACAGATTAAAGAAGTGAGCAATTTACTTCGGCTATACATACGTACAACAACCAATTGCTACCCCGTAGCAGTACCACCATCAATTATAGTGCAATTATTCAGTTGTATGGTTCCGTACCTCATCCGTACTAGCAGTCAAAATTGAATCAGCCATACCTTTTATGTCCGTACAAATTTCAGCAATCAAAAAAATTTTAAATCAAATCCGTACAAAAATTAATTTGCTGCAGATTCCATGTCGTCTGTACCCTGTAACATCTGCTGAAAATTTTGTACCATATGTACTATGCAGTAACGCCACCATCCATACACTGCCACACATACCATTTTTGTCGTCCGTACACAGTCGTACCGTCATTCTGCAGCCATACACTGCAATATCCTATCCAACGTCCTCAATACAGCCTCCACCTTGTCATCATATACCAATCAACCACGGTACTGTTGCTACCACTATCAAATCCTCTGTGCATCCGCTAGCAAACTCGTATGGCTCTGCTCCCAACATTTAATTAAATCCGTACATAGCTTCCATTCAAATCCGTACAATCACCGAATTATTGGAAAACCGTACAGTCGTGTTTGTACTATTCAACTCATGTCGTACAGTAGCGTGTATTCAAGGAAAAGATTTCTAAAATTAAAAGTTGAAGTTAAAAAAATAAAATAAAATTTTCAAGGGAAGAAAAGCCAAATAGAAAAAAAAAAATCATTATATTAAAAGTTCTAATAAAAGGGGACATAAAAAGTTAAGGAAAAAATTATAATTAAAGTGACCTTTCAATAAAGGTGAAAGGAAATAAATATTAAAGGAAAAATTATAAAAACGTGATATATTATTATATTAAATCAAGAAGTTGAAGGGTATTACTTTAGCTTTAGGAAAAAAAAGGGTGTTATCATACAATATTAACAAAAGCCAAATAAAATGACGAAAGGAAGATTTACTTATGAAGGTTGTCCAATTGTATGTTACGGTTTTTCTACATTAAAAGGGAGTATGCAAGGAAGAGAGGTTAACATCATTATCAACTTAGACTATAATGAAAATTACATTAATATTGATTTGGTAAATCAATTATTAATTTCAAAGCAGAATATAATTGAAAATAAGGATATTTTTCAAATTAAGGAGTTACAAGTAACTATTGATGAATATCAATATATATCTCAATTTTTTGTTACAACTATGTATCAAGAAGAAGTTGACATCGGCATCGGGTCACCCTGGTTTAAAAGTCTAGGTACCTTCATATTAAACATGGAGAAAAAGTTTGTGACATTCCCTTATAAGGAGAAGATGATAACATTACAAGACACTACCTCGGAGCGAAATCTCGTAAAACCAGAAGACTTTAACGATATCTTAGAAATAATATGTCAAGAAAATAAAAAAGCAATGCAAAGGATGCAAAAAGAATTTGACGAAGTTATTGCAGAAAAAAACAAAGAAATTTCTCGCTTAAAAGACCACATTCAAAAACTACTTACACAGATCAAGAAGTCAAGGAAAAAAAAACAATGTGATTCGAAGTTGGAACAAGAAAAGGAGGATCTCGAAAAGGAATTGAAGAAGAACCTCTCAGAGAAAGAAGAAGAAAATTCTCGTTTGAAGAACCTTAATCAGGAGCTACTAGAACAAATCAGAAAGTTGAAAGAAGAGTAACTTGAAAATCCAAACATTAAAGCTAAGTTGCACGAAACGGGGAAACGTTTCCAAGTTTCTGAAACCGGGACGGTACCAAACAGGCCCCCAAAAAATGGAAACGTCCGGGGAAACGCCGTATATAAAAAAATTAAAAAATATATATATGTATATATAATTTTTTTTTAAACAAGACATTATATTGCAAAAAAAACATAATGATGCAAAAAAAATGCAATAATGAAGCAAGAAAAACATAGAAAATGCAAAAATATATATATATTACTGTTTGGGGGCCCCATGGACCCCTTTTTTTTTCTTATTTCACCTCAAAGACGCCCCCGAAACACTGGTCGTACGGGCCGGTACGGCCAGGAAACGTCGTCGATCGTACCGTACGGCGTTTCCAAATCAGGAAACGTCATACAGTACAGTCGGGGGTGTTTCCTAGCCGTACCGTACCGGTTTTCGAGTTTCGTACCGGTTTCCTGCCCGAAACCGAGGGGGGGGGCGTTCCCTGCAACTTAGCATTAAAGATATCAACAAATCAGCTAATGAAGAAAGTACCGCTCAAGAAGCTGGAAAATCAACTAAAAAAGAGATAACATTGAATGTCGAAGTACAAACAATGGAAGCTCCAAATATACTTACTAATCAAAATTCAGCCATTAACAAAGCAACATCTGCATGTGAAGAAAATCATATATCGAAGTTAAAAGAAGAAAATGCTACAAGTATGATAAGAGAAAGTAATGTTATAAGAAATCCCTATCGACATCCAAATCATAAGAGAAAATATATTAGCTAGTCAGAATATCAATATTATTCAAGACAAGAACCCTATAAACACCCAATCTTGCAGAAGATCGAATTAGGGTGGGCCAACTCTTTTACAATTCGACAGTTCTGCTCAGCGATTAGAAGATCTCATCGACTCAGGTCCTCAACAATCACTAGCTCAAGAATGAAGAATCATGACACAATATTACAAGTTAGAGCAAGAGATAAGTATTCCATTAGTATGCTTTGAGGACAAAGCATTTTTAAGGGGAAGAAAATGTTATGAACATAAAAATACATATAAATAGGTAATGATTAATAATATAAATAACTAATGATTAATAATTAATTATGAAGAGACATGACATATGAAAAGTCATGTTTCTTATGAAAGAGCACCCTTGTGTGGGTATATATATACAAGCCCTCATCCTCATTGTAATCTCATTATATCTTATTCATTCTTATACAATTATTATTAAATATATTTACTATCCTTAAATGGATTATTGCATACTGTCCTATTTATATTTGATATTTACATAGTGAACCAGCTTGGTTCACCACAGCCTGCATCCTCTTTGCTTGAGGGTGTTAATGCCATTTTTATTGCAGATCAACATTTTAAGAAGCACATTTTGGGGAGTTTGCAGGTCGATGATGAGCTGTCATGTGCAATTTTCAGACCTTATTTCAGGCCTCTTCAACATTGGATTGTGTTAGCATGTGCTAGAACATGTTACCCTTGTTCAGATTTGTATTGGTTGTTATATTTGTAATGTAACTTTATCTTGTTGTCATGATGTATTAGATATTTCAACATATATTCTAGTAGGTAGAACCTTCTAGTAAGCATTCTTACATTCATTGCATTCACACTACTACTTGGGCCTTATTTACTAGAAATGACCTCTATACATAACAATACATAACCACATATATATTATTATTCCCACTGGTATCTCCCTGGGTACCCCATATTATCCCCCTAGGTATACTACATTCCATCCCCCTTCGCATATTTCATCCTCAAAACATGGGAAGAAATCATACAATATGATCGGCTAAGCAATGTAGCCAACTAGTACCAAGCACGACCATCCATCCATCCTAGTGAAATATAAACATGATGTAAATCATACAATATGATCTACTAAGCAATGTAGCCAACTGATACCAAGCACAAGCATCCATCCATCCTAGTGAAATATGAACATGAAGTCCAACTGCTTCCTTGCCACCTTGATCTTGATTCTTGTTGCTCCTTTGATGTCAGGGCGTTGTTGCACTACTCTAATATTGCCATGTAGTGTCGGTATTCCTCCATGTAGCTCTCAATTGGTTTCCTTTCTAGTGCCATGTTAGTCCATAATAAGTTTGTTGATTCCCACGCCCTTGCCTTGATGACTGTTGTTTTTCCAGGTGGTGTAGGTGGCAATATACATCATCCTTAGCTCTCAGTTTGTTGGGCTTGGATTCTTCAACATGGTGTGCCTTTGAGTCATTTTGCACTTTGGCTTCCTTTTTATGACCTTCCTAGGAATTTTCTTCATATGCTTCTATAATCTCTTCTTCTGATGCAACCTCGAACTCTACAATTATTTTTCCTGCAGGAACTTCTTCAAGTGCCCTTGTGGACCTTTCTGGCTTGGGAAGAGATATATCCTACATGTTGATATTGGATAGCAAGGAAGGTCTTCACCATGCATGGCATCCTAGCATGGAGGAGGACAATGAAACTTATCCAAGTTGATGGGTTTATCTTTTTCTTAAAATTGTACTTAGGAAAAAGAACATTAAATGGGTTATATTTTAATGTTGACTTAATGAGTACTTTTTATAAAGTTAAAGTGAGAAATAATTTAAGTTGTGGTCTTTTAATCTTGACCATTGATCTTATAAGGTGTATGAAAATCAATCTTGGCCCTCCATCCTTTTGGATATAGGGTTTCTCACTTGCTCATTTGATGCAGGAGCATCCGCACCTCGTTACGCGGGGCTGCATTTAGAGAAAGGAAAAGACCGCAGGGTGACGCCAGCATCACAGTTTTAACCATTTTGATGAGCGCCGCCGTTTATATAAAAGCCTCCATATTTAGGCGTACTTGTATACTGAAATAGACCGCGAGCAGATAAGCTCTCGTCCTTGTACAGCAGAGACACTTATTAGATTTAATGCAGAGAGAGTAGGTTTAGTGCAGGTAGATAGGACCATTAAGTTTAGATTTGACAATTTAGCTTTTGAGAGGGAAAACGGGATAAAGACACCCTCCTTTGTATTATTGGATTAGTGGTAGAGTCAGTATCAGCATTAGCATTGAGGAGAAGGAAGGAGAACAGGCAGAGAGCTGGTTGAAAATCCCCATGTACAAATATTGAATTAATAGAGGAAATTGATTCAAATTTCATGGCTGTGATTATTCTCTGTATACTGTTAACCTTATGTTGTTGTATGCTTGCTTCTTGTTATGCTTTCATTATTTATGCTGCATAT
>SNQJ01S0022518.1:0-34081 GCA_010110895.2 Picea sitchensis
TTTACATCAAACACTATTGGGTCCATTACCCAAACCTTTGTGCTATGGGTCTTTCTTCAAGGGTTGACATCAATGACAACCAAACTTAATCAACACTCATCATTAATGAACCTGGCATACTTTAACAACCCCAAGAACTTCTTCTCATATTCTGCCATAGTCATGCTTCCCATCCCGAGTTTAAAGAAATCCTACATTTTCTTGTCATAGAAATTCTCTGAGAGGTACTCCTTCTGGAAGTACTTGTTGAAATTCTTCCAAGTGACCCTATCCTCACTAATATGTTCAACTTGCTTCAGTTGATCCCACCACATTGCAACTTTCTCATGTAGATGGTAGGTGGCAATTTTGGCTTCTAGGTTTGATGAATAGTTATGCAATTGAAAAGATCTCTTGAGTCCAAGAAACCATGCTTTAGAATCATCTTCCCTTTCTTTTTCACCATAAAAGGAGGGTGGCTTAAGCTTCCTCATCTCTCCTTGCAAACTATCCACTTCCTGTCTCCTTCTTTGGTGCCTAATAGGAGACACCTCTGGACTGCTTATGGAATGTTCCAATGCATAAAAATTTCTTGTTGAGTAAGGAGGTGAGTGGTGTCTATGAGTTCTTCTAGCACTTCTTGAATAACCAGATCTTCCACGATCCTCTCTTCTTTCACGAAACTTGCCTTCTTCCCCTGGCTTAGAGCCATTCCTTGTTTTCCTCTCCAATTGGTTTAAGCTCTGCAACACTCGAGCATTTATCTCACTTTTCTCTCTCATCAATCTTGCATTGTCTTCCTTGTAGCTATGCACTACTATTTTTACGCTTCTTACAATTTCTATTAATGTTTCCTACTCTCCTCTTCCCTTGCGTCCATTGGACTCTGTCTCTTCATTACCAACTTCGATATTTTGTCCTTCGGCCTCTCTGTCATGGCTAGAGGCTCCCTCACCTTCTTCCATCTCTCGAATATTCATTTCGAGCTGATATGTTTAAATATCTTAATTCTGCAAAATTTGCAAGTGACGATTTTGTTAGAATTATGCATATAAAGAAACATTCCAAAAAATGCTACAAGTCCTTTTTTTTCTTCTTAGTTCATGAAGAATATATCCCCATTATCCGCAAAATAAAAATGTTGTGTTATCCTTGGCTAATACCAAATTTCATTCCATGTAGGTGCTTCCCTCAAACCAGGTTTCAAGTGACCATGGATTCATCCCTTCCTTAGTGCCTTGCTCTGTTTTCTTTCACATGGGGCTTGTGCGAGCCATAAATCTGCAACCAAGTTACCACCCAAGCCATTTTTTTACTTGTGCATAGGACAGGGGCCAAGACCAAGTCCTTTGGACTTTGGCCTTCATCTATTCTTTGTTGCCAACTCTTGTTTCCTCTTGGAGTTACCCTTCTCCAAAATCTCCATTAGCTCCAGCACAAGGATTGGATGGTCGAGATTTAATCTCCCATCAATAGGAGGACCCCACCCCCATTTGGAGGCTTCAAGATATCGATGGTTTGTGACATAATCAAGTGTTGGGATGAACGGTCCTCTATTAATTTGATGCTCCAGGGGTATGGGACATTCAGTTCCCATGCTGATCAACTCCCCTTGACTAACAATTCATCGAAGTTCTTATTGTGTCCTTCCACTACTTGATCCAATGATTTATAAAGGTCTCGAAGGGATCCTAAATCGATGGTTTTCCTGCCTTTGTGACTTCAAGCTTCGACACTTTTCACTTGTAGAGACTTGAAAATTCCCGAAATACTAGGTCTCCGGACTACGAGATCTACTTTTGCGTGTGTTCTAGAATCAACAGTCAATATGTACTCTGGCCTTTGAGCCTTCGGGAGTTATAGAACTAACAAAAACTATCGCATCTTTTTCCTTCAGAGTGCCTAGTCTCCGAACTGCACGATTTGTTGCCACGTGGTGAAATACTGGAAGCAGACACATGGCCCAATCAGGTGGGTGACACATGTCACATTCTAACTGAAATTTCAATATTCCATAGGTTCAAAACTTATTGACATGTGGCACACATACCAGGTGTCCACATCATCCTAGGTGATTTCAGAGAGCCATGCCACTTCGTAATTTCGGGCTTCGAAAGATTTCTCCTTAGAAAACTTTGTTCCTCCCGAACACCGAACTCTCAAACCATTGTGATATCTATGACTCAAAATCACCCATGTATAGATATGATGATCCTCAACACTCCTGAAACCCACCACTCTATCCAATGCTCGACGGAATTTGGGACTTTGGGAGATTTCACATCAGCACATTCCATTTCTCCCGAACTTCTGAACTAGCCAATATGCTGACACATGTCCCTTTTGATGAACGGTCTAGATGAACTCTAGACTTAGAGACTTCAAGATTTTTCACATCAGCACACTCCAATTCCCCCGAACTATGAATTTATGAACTGGTTAACCTTCTCAGGTCCACATCACCTCCAAGTGACATCATCATACCCCACCACTTCAACTCTTCGGGCTTCAGAAATTTGGGCTTCATGAGTTTCCATACTAGCACACTCCAATTCTCCTAAAATCTGAATTCTCAAATTGGCCAATCTACCGACATAGGTATTCCTTAATGGACGGTCCAGATTAACTTTGGACTTCAAGCTTCAAGACATTTTCTTGCATGCAACATGAGGGTTCGCTTCTCTCGAAGTGTCGATCCTCTAAACCATCATGAGATCTATGGATCACATTATCTCGTGCAGAGATATGACAGCTGAGACTTAAACCTACTCAAACTTTTGCTTCACCTTCATCGGATGGCCCTTGTTCACCTACCCTCTGATCCAATGATCCTGGATATATCTTGATCCCACAATGGTGATCTCTCCCGAATTCGAAAGGGATGATCATGATCCTTCGATCCCTTATAAAGGACCTCTAACGTTATAGGTCCTACATAGATTCTGCAACACCATTCCTCTTGAGCTTTTCAACTTCACGGTTAGAATTCGATCTCAACCACGAGACTCTGACCAATAGACCCAACCCATACCGGCCCGGTGTTTCAACTAGAATCTTTGATACCAATCTATAACATACCCTGCCAACCATAGGCTAGGGTACGCTACCTTCAATCCCACCACTTGGACTTCTTTCTCTTACCAATACCTTTTTAATTTAATAAGGATGCATAAAATAAAAGAGCTAATGACATGCACAACAATATCCAACAAGCATGCATATTCTAAATATTTAATTAAACAATATGTAAATACACAGCGGAATACAATCATATAAAGGTAAATAATACCAATTCAGAGAGAACTTATCTTTATAAAATAAGACACCAACTAGCTATAGACCAAGAACGTTCCACCCAACCGCAGACACTATTGTTCCAAATCTCAACATCAGTGTCACCCCCGAGCCATGGATATGAATCCACAAGGACAATTCTAGAGTGTTACTTGGCTTCTCGAACCAGTCAGTACTCAAGCTCTCACAGTCTTTCCCAACACTCACAACAATCCAAGTACCCATCTCTCTTCTACCCATATTGTACCACCCAAGAGAATATCCATGCTGGAAATCTCAGGAATCACAGCTGTGAAAAAATTTGGACAAGGGCCAATGCATCTCAGACATGAGGGCCTCAAGTCATGGTTGGATTACACCAACAATCTCTATAGCTAGAAATACCATGGCTTCTCTTCAACAGTTCATTTTCCTTTCCCCAAGCCACGATGCAGATGAGGAAAGATGAATCATGGGTGACCTAAATGAATGGAGTGATATCTCCACGCAAGGTGAGAAACAATGAACAATCAAGGGAATGCAATGCATGAGGGAAGAGTGAAGCGGCCAATAGCAGAGCAAGGATGATAAAACAAGAGAGAGAGAGAGAATGAATGAATGAATGGATGAGCCAACCCCCCCAACAGACCAAGGGTGAGTGTAAGAAATTATTAGGGAATCAAGAACCTCTTGGACTCCCCCCAAGAAGCTCACGTAATTGATCCACTCCCTTGTGGAATCATAGCCCCTATAACTCTAGTCCTTGTCCGTCTAGCAGGGAGCGATGTATTTATTATTAATAATGATAAAAAAATTACATTTCTTGGGCACACTGGCCTTTTAAGAATCATTCGGGCACTCTGGCATCTCAATATTCTAACAATACATTATTTAAAATGGGGGCTCAAAACCCGGGTTGTTACAGGCTCTGATATTAACAACTTTCCAAAGAATCCTTGGGAAGTAATGGGAAAACCCAAGCTATTTTATTCTCCTATTGAGTTGTATATGGAAAATTAGTACTACATTTTTCAAGTAGGGAGTGTTAACTCTCAAAAACGCACCGGCATTTTTGAAAGAAATATGCCTAATATTGAAGGGAATTTTTCACTAGCTTCCCTAGCTCCAAATCCAAATCTGATTGTACCATTGGAAAGATTACGATCTGTAGATGTTGATCGACTATTGAAATGTGCGAAACGGATATTCCATGGCTGAAAAAATTGATTTTTACCAAAGGAATTTTTTGCTGAAAATTTTTGACTTTCGGTGGTTTAGGCGAACAGGACGACTGTTCATTAACCACCGAAAGCTGCGCTTTCGGTGGTAAATTCGCACAGAATCTTGCCAGTCAACCACCGAAAGCCTGTTTTAACCAGAATTTTCAAAATTTCGCACAGATCAAGGATTTTTTAATCCAAATGGTTTGAATTTGATTCTAATGGATAAATGGTGAATTATAAAGTCAGATCTAAAGACTATTTACAAGAGATAAGGTAAGAAGAAGATTTTTAACCACATTTGGCATCTTTTCATAGGAGAAATTTCAGGGGTTTTTGGCTACACATCAGCAGCTCGAATTTATCTTTGGAAGAACAGGTTGAAGAAGCCTTGGAAGGATAATCTCCACGTCATCAACAGTCAACAGATTTTATCCTCCTTTTTGGGTGTTATACCTATCTTTTGTAAATGTAATTTGACTTTCTATTTTAGTATAACAGATCCAGTTTCTAGGATCTGTAAACTGTATATAAAGGCTATAAAGCCAGGAACATTTGTGAAACAATGGTTCGATTCTGGAGAAAATTTGGCCTATGTATTGATTGCTTATCCTAATACAATCAGAGTCTTCTTTTGCTACTGTTATTAGACTTTTCATACATCTTTCTATCCTGTATTTTGTTTAAGTTTAGTTCAGTTTTATGCTCATGAACTTGAATGAAAAAAATCCTTTACTGTTTAGTATGACCATGCATTCCAATGTGCCAATTTATCGATTTGCATTCCACGTGTATTTGGTTATCTGAATAGTATTCTTCATACCTTTCTTGTTATATTGCATCTGATTGACGGTTTCTAAAAGCGCTGGTTCATTAAGATGTTTTGATAAGTAAATCTCTTCATTGTTCTTTATTGGTATCCCATTGATCCACCTACAAAAAGTATTAGTGTAGGATTACGAGGCATACTTGGCTTACAACCTAAGTAGTTCCACAAATTGATAACAAAATGGCTGGATTCTTGCGTGATTGACTTATCTTCTTGGGAGAACGACAAGCGGATCTATTTCTTGATGATAGACAAGGGAATGAGGCACTATTGGTTAATCATCATCTGGCGACTCCATGGACAGGTGGTGGCATTCCATGAATGAAGGATGGATCTGTTGGCGTCTCCACTGGTATATAAATGAATGAGATCTTAGCAAAGAGGTATGAGTTACGTAATTTTTCAAATATTGTTGGTTTCCCTAATCAAATTACTGCTAGAGATTAGATGGGAGAATAGTCTTCCCAGTTAGAGAGTGGGAGGTGCCGATTCGAACATTGCCCTAGACTTTCGACTACATGCATCAGTTCGCGAGGTAGTGCATGAATGTTGATCGACTCTTACGTTTTCGATAGAAGGGATTGCCCATGATTCGTATCGGTCTTTGCCTAATGCAAGTGTAAGTTCTCTAGCAGACTTTCATGCCTCTTTTCATGTGTTTTGTAAGGATCATTTTCGAGCTGATCTTCTCTATCCACCGGTGTTGTCATGAATTTCATTCATCAACTAAGGATTGAGATGTTCATGAAGAGTATGTTGTTGAAGAGAATACTCTACATTATGATCAAGAAATTGGTGATTCACATCATGATAGCCATGAGGATGTTACTAATACGGTATCAAATTTAATAAGATATTATCATGATAATCAGTTATTTCTTTTATCTTTAAAGATGATGATCAGTTACTCCTTAAACTTTGAACATGTGTTGAGGCATGTGGTAGAGATGGTTTAGGATCTGCGAGAGGATGAAGAGGATAGCCTACAATTTCCATATTTGCACGGACGGTCTAATCTTCAGCTAGAACATGTGAATCATGATCCCAAATGTGTCGATGTTGTAGCAACATATGTTATGAAATGACCTTAGGTTTTAGAATGTGAAGACACGAGGGAATAACATCAAATATGGAAGAAGGATCGAAGGTCAGTCAGCGACCCACCTTATATGTTTCTCGGTCTGACTGCGATTCAACGAGAGAGACCAATGAACTTCGATGACAACAAATCAAAGGGGCCTCTTTGTTATTATTTTGAGGACCTTTTCGTGACTTTTTGGTCTATGGCCGTTATAGATCTTAAAATTTTCTGCGAAGAAGATTATCTTTATCCTCTTTTCAAACAGCACTGCATCCTTATGGCTTCTATTGTTGTTTCAAGTCGGATCTAGCATGCTGCTTGTAAATAAAATTCTTACATGGCTTCATTGGAACCACGACTTCACCTAATAAGAGGAAGAACAGTTAGTTAGTGTAGGAATAGATAAAGGAATAAGTTCATGACACGAACAATTAGATCTTTTAGTTTGATCTCATAAATAAGCAAAATAACGTTGCTTGTGCCTTAGAGAACCTAGCAAGCACTTAATCATTTTCTCATGCGATTTTTTTGAGGTGGGTATTGATTTGAAAACCATCTTACAACTGGATTGTGAACATGATGAATTCAACAATATGGAATTAGAGCACATACCTGCAAAAAAATATGAATTGACCATGGATGCAGCAGAGATTGAATCTGGTCCTGATGGAATTTCAAAGGATATAAGCATTGGTGATATATTAGGTTCAAAAGAGATGAGGCTAGCACTAATAGCAGGTGTTGGAATGCAGTCCATCTATCATGGAGCTGGCTGGATTTGCCTCTCATAGGATAGCATTATTGTTGTCATTAGTTGTTGCTGGTGTGAATGTATTGGGCACAGTTGTTGGCATCCTACTGATAGATCGATAAGGAAGAAGAAGGCTTGCACTATTCAGTTTGATTAGTGTAACAGGAGCCTTACTTTTGTTACCACTGGGGTTCTACATAACCACTACTGACTCGCCCGATGTCATGAGACCAGAGGATACTTTCAGAGGCGAACTTTTATGCTCAGTCATGCAGACCAAGCAAAGTATATCTAGATCTCTATCTTGCCTTGACTGCTTGCATGCATCATGCGGGTGTGCTGCTCCTGAAAATAAGATGGAACCAGGTAGCTGTTTAATTTACAATGCGACTGTCGCTGGCATCTGCACTAGTAGTTCTAGATCATGGTATACGCAAGCTTGCCCAAGCAAGTATGGTTGGTTAGCGTTGGTTGGCCTTGTATTCTACATTGTGGCATTTTCCCCTGGAATAGGGCCAGTTCCTTGGGCTGTTAATTCAGAGATTTACCCTGCACAATTGAGGGGTATGTGTGGTGGAATCACAGCAACTGCAAATTGGATTTCAAATCTTCTTGTTACACAGTCGTTCTTATCGCTGACACGTTTATTAGGAACACCTGGGACATTTTTCTTGTTTACATGCATGTCTGTGTTGGCTATCATTTTTTGTCTATGTAGCATATTCGAAACAAAGGGACTATCCTTTCAAGAGGTGGAATCATTGTGGGAGGAAAGAGCAAGGAATACAAAGGGGTGGTTTCCCTGGTCAGCTAATAGCCTTCAGTATTCTCGTGCTAGTGAAAATCGGTCACCTAATAAGAATACGTATTGTATGGACAAGCACCAAAGAACGTAAAAGCCCGGTAGGTCCATCGACGCTATCTATTACGAGCAGGCCGAGTGGGTTCCTCATCGGTAGAATTAACGCAAATTATATCGATCCTCCACCAAAGTGAAAATCTTCCTGATCACGGGTCTTGCATATTTTGGCGAAGGAATTACCTCCTTCGAGTCGATTATGATTGTCAAACGGATATATAAAAGCGAGAAGAGCGCGGGAAGACAAAGAGAATACATTCACGATCGGAAGACAAAATCTGAGGATATGATGACATTCGGAGAAATTCCAGTTTCGAGATACCACAAATCACGGAGAATTTGGGGCGATGAAGGATGGTGAGTGGAAGCTCAAACCATTCGAATCCAGTCTGTGAGGAAAAATGGGTTACAATGATGAACAATCGATTTCAAGGATGATCGAACTCTATTTTCCCGGTCACGAAATACTTGGGATCAATTATGGCGGAGTTAAATCAGAACATTATTTATAACATTTTAGTATCTGATGATCCTGAATATGCGAAGATGGTGGCAGCAAACGGTGGTATTGATTGTGAAATTACGTTGGCGACAAGCGGTGGTATATCTCACCGTGTATGGATTACTGCGGCAGCGTTGATAGATGTTCTTAAGGCCGAGATTTCAGAGTGATTTCTCTCGATACCCGGTAGCGATGCAGTTATAGAAATCTGTCAAGTGGCAAGATCGTTGAAATACGGTTGGGGCCCTTAAATTAGATCATACCGGTTATCCACACATCGGTCAGCGTTCTTTGTGAAGCTATTTCAGGCATCCGTGACCTTCAGATGGTTAAGGTTGGTCTCCGAGTTCTTACAAGGCCAATGGCAGATGCAATCACCAAGGAACAAAGGAGGTGAAGTGGCGACAGCCAGTTTTTGAGACAAGCAAAACTGCTCGTCGCAGGATTATTGCTGAGCAACATGGCCTTGTTGTCACCAATGGACATTTCCCTGGTTTGCATATAGAGGCAGTTCCTTTGCGCAATTCCTTTGTGGAAGATGAGGTCGAATCCTTTGTGGATAGTTTGGTGAATTATGCATTATCATTGTCATATGATAGTCATCCGTTGATGATGATATTGTTAGCAGATCCACGAGCAAACATTAGACATATGATGGAAAGTCTAGACGAGGGCCTACGTGGGAACACTGTCATAGTAGGTGGGTTGGCAGCAGAACATGAAGGAGCTTGTCTTTCCTTTAATAATCGAGAAAATTTAGAAGTTGTTGATGAATATCAATCATCTAATACATGTAGAGAAGCTTCAACTCGACAAGGAATCAGAAGGGCAGTAAGATGCTGGGGCAAGGTTCTGCTAGTTATGATCTTGTTACACTTGTATTTGCAAAAGGGAAGAATGGATTTCTTGATTCTGGAATTTTCCACTTCAGCCCTGCTGTCTCAGCAAGATTAGCATCTGCAGGTCCTATCTACAAGGCAATTTCCGTGAAGCTTTCCAAAGATACTGTGAATAAGGAAACCTCTACATGGCTTACTTGTAGGAAGGAAGGAGTCTTGGCAGAGCTTGATGGTCAGTCTATACTAGATGATCTGGATAATGAAGTGGGAGGTGATATTTTAATGGAGGGTACATTGGGTCTTAAAAGTAAGAACGTTAGATCAAACATTGGAGAACAATTGCAAAATTCATTTGTAAATTTGAATAATGATCCGCATTGCAAGATCAACAAGAAAATACCCTTAGCATTTGTGTTTGTGGATGAAATTGATGCAGTTGGTAGGCAAACAACATTATTACTAAAAAAGGAGGGATTCATATCTACACGAGGCAGAGTACCTGGCAACTACAAAATCTTAAGAAGAGAAAGCGCATCCTAGATTTGTAAGCAGCACTCTTTTGCATTTAAGGACATCGTTGATATCATTCCCTAGCAGTTATAGGTTTTGAAGTTGATTGGGGATGAGATGGCAATCAAAGCTTATAGGTGGCAGAGCAATTGGCTCATTAGTCAATCAAATCTAGTTTTAAAGGAATCCTGAAGACAACAATTGTAAAGCATCTATAAGTTACATCTCTAGTGAAGATACATTGATTCAATGTTGGAGTAGAATCAGCGGCAATTCAACTTCTCATCTCCACAACAAAAAATACTTTTAAGTTCTCAGCAGTATCATCTCTTCTCAAGCCAAGCTGGGCGTGGATATACTAATGGAGTAGACATTTTTCTAATGCCAATCCCACAACGTTGGTCACAAACTCAGTATTTTACCACAATGACTGCTTTGAAGAAAAGCATAATGTCAACGACAGGTTGTGAATTTCTATCTAGGCCCTCATGGATCGATCAAATCACGGAAATGAGCACGGAAGACGTGATACAATCATATAAGGTAAATAAAGTTTTGAGATTTTTATTTTTGACAGTGATTTGATTTACGGTGGTTTAAGTGACGGGGCTCGTTAACCACTGAAAGGGGGCCTTTCGGTGGATAAGACTTTCAGAACTCAATAATCTTAAACCACCGAAAGTGCATTGATAACAGAATGCTTGAAATTTTGCACAAATCAAGGTTTGCTGATCAAATATTTTGAAAACATTCATGACGGATAAATGATGAATTATCTATTCAGTTTTAAAATTCATTTTGGTATATAAGGATTTGAAAAGGTGGCCAAGTTGGTTTGGCAACTATTTTGGTGGAAACAAAGTGGGATTTTACCAAATGTCGAGAGAATCTAAAAATGATTTGTACAAGTTATTATTGTTGTTTGATACGGTCGAGGAAAAGGTTTACAGGCGAGGGGTTACCAATAGAAACACTCTTTTTTGGTGGCTTCACAGCTTGAGTTTTATTATTACTGCAAACTTATTGGTGGCTTCTTTATGATCATCCACACGAAATCCGATTGGATTTTTGGTTTCTTGTTACGTCCTTGATCTGCGTTTGAAAATGCTAAGTGGGTAGTGCGACTTAGTTTTCTCATTATGTTTACGGAGAAATATCGCGATTGAGGAAGAATCCTCATTTCTCTCACAATCATGGAAGATAGTCATGGTGTATGTGCACGGTGACCTCATCGCGGTGGGCGGATCCTAGTATTTTATATCGGTTGGGAACTTTACTTTAGGAGATCATCCAGAGTCAAAGTGCATGTACTTGAGGTGTGTGGTTGTTTTGCTTTCACTTGCATTTCATGGAGACCTTTTGCGTGAGAGAATTGTTGCTAACAAAATCTTCCAAATGATCCTCGAAATGCTTGGCTCTTCAAAGGAGGACATCCAAAGGATCTCGAGACTTTCACAGATTGGATGAGAGCAGCTTATGTCAATGTTTGCTGACATTGAACCATTACACAAAGCTGTAAAAGGCACATCAACTTTGGCGGGGCGGAATATATATAGGCAACTACATCTGTGCACTGTTTTTTTTGTTGAATACCATATCTGCTTTTGGTTGTGGCTTACTGGCATTTAGGGTTGGCATTGGCTACTAGATATGTGGCTTTACAAATATCGGTACCATTCATTTTATCCCCCTTTACATATGTAACTTTTCTTGTAGGTATTTTCCAGGAAGAAGATCTACACTCGAAGGATGTCTACTATTCTAAAACTGAAGGATTTTATGGGAAACTGCTGCAATAGAGTGCAAATTTGGGTTGCACACATTGACCATCCGATGAACAACATGAGAAGTGAAACTTTGAGTAGCTTCACATGTTAAGGAAAGAATACGATAAATCAATCGGTCGCCCGAAGAGATTTAGGAGTCTTGAAGCGAAGGAGAGGGATATTCTTTTTGCATGTGATCGAGATTCATCCAGTTTTCAAATTTTTGGGTAAGTTCCTGTTCTCGGTGGTTTAGGCGAGCAGGTAGGTATTGCTCAGTAACCACGAAAGGCTAAACGACCCCATGGCCCAATACTAAAGGCACAAAGGTGCTGGAGGTTCTTGGAAACCTCACCGGGAGATATCCATCCCAGTTGGAACCAAATGTTAACTCCCAAAAGCGGCATTTTGAAGAGGGAAATATGCCTAATATTGAGAGGGAAATTTTCACTAGCTTTCCTAGCTCCAAATCCAAATCTGATTGTACCATTGGAAATATTACGATCGTAGATGTCGATCGACTATTGAAATGTGCGAAACGGATATTCCATGGTGAAAAATTGATTTTTTACCAAAGGCATTTTTTTCTGAAAAATTCTGACTTTCGATTGGTTTGAGCCGCCAGGACATTGTTCATTAACCATAGAAATTTCTTTCGATGGTAAATTAGCCTTGAGAATCTTGCCGGATCAACCATGGCGACACAACAAATTTTAGAAATTTACATACCAGATCAGGGATTTTTGAATCCAAATGGTTTGAATGTGATTCTAATGGATAAATGGTGAATTATAAAGTTAGATCTAAAGACTATTTACAAGAGATAAGGTAAGAAGAAGAGTTTAACCACATTTGGCATCTTTTCATGGGATAAATTCCGGGTTTTGGCTACACATCGGTATTTCAATTTATCTTTGGAAGAAACGAGGTTGAAGAAGCAGCGGAAGGCTGTCTCCACGTCATCAACAGTCAACGGATTTTAAGGACTAAATCATAGAGATTATCCTCCTTTTGGGTGTTATGATTTTAAGGACTAAATCATAGAGATTATCCTCCTTTTTGGGTGTTATACCTATCTTTTTGTAAATGTAATTTGACTTTCTATTTTTAGTATAACAGATCCAGTTTTCTAGGATCTGTAAACTGTATGTAAAGGCTATAAAGCTAGGGACATTTGGAGAACAAAGGGTTCGATTCTGGAGAGAATTTGGCCTATGTATTGATTGCTTATCCTAATACAATCACAGTCTTCTTTTGCTACTGTTATCAGACTTTTCATACATCTTTCTATTCTGTATTTTGTTTAAGTTTAGTTCAGCTTTATGCTCATGAACTTGAATGAAAGAATCCTTGCTGTTTAGTATGACCCTGCATTCCAATGTACTTGGTTATCTGACCCTGCATTCCACATGTATTTGGTTATCTGAATAGTATTCTTCATACCTTTCTTGTTATATTGCATCTGATTGACAGTTTCTAAAAGCACTGGTTCATTAAGATATTCTGATAAGTAAATCTCTTCATTGTGCTTTATTGGTATCCCATTGATCCACCTACAAAAAAGTATTCAATTCTTAAGTTACCAGGCATACTTAGCTTACAACCCTAAGTAGTTCCCTGGAGTGATAACAGGGAGGATACATAATGTAGAAGTAGAATTGGTTGGTGTTAAAACAATAGATTACTTTGAGTTTATTGAAATAATTGGAAAAATGATCCATATCCATCTCTTTTAGGCATTTTTTGGGCTTATGAAAACTATGTTGTCATCGATATTAAAAAGGAAATTATGACCATTGAATATGATGGTATTAAATTCACTCATCCTTTAGATCCATACCTAGGTCCATGATATACTAAACCTATAGATGATAATATGGAGCAAATTGTCCTCGATCAGTTGTACAATCTAATTGTAGGAAAACAAGTTGATTACATTAACCCTATTGGGGTCCTATAATTATAGGTAACTCGATTCTTCGACTGTTGATTTGGCACTGCCCCCATGATGAAGACTTCTGGCTCGGTTGACCCATTTTTTCCCCTCCATCCATTTCACCTTATCCTCCATCACCCTATTGCACCCTTCATCCTCCGTTGTGCCCTCACTCCCTTGTCTTTTCGACCCATTGAGTACGCCTCACCCGCCACTCATCTGAATAAACAAACTTAGGTTAAAAGAAAAATCAATTGGTTTAGTATAGTTAAATTGGGTTAGTCTTATTAATGATTAAGTTAGTTGTTAATACTTAGGTTAGTGCTTTATAAATCACACATTAAAAACAATTAAAAAAATAATACCAATTATCCTAAGTAATAAAACAAATATTAAAACAAACACATAAATTAATAAAATAAAAAATTAATAAACAAAATACAAAACATTAAAATAAACCAAACATAAAAATTAAAAAAAATTAAAACACATATTATAAAACATAAACATTAAAAACAAAAAATACAAAACAATATAAAACAATAAACAAAACTTAATATAAAACAAAAACATATATAAAACAATAAATCAAAACGTAATAAAACAAACAAAAATCAAAGTAAATCCTAAGTTTCTACCCACCCCACCCGTAACTTCACTTCACGCACACATCACAAATAAAAACAAATCAACGGATATAAATAATTCCAGACCCCCCCTTGCCATCTAAAACTTAATGCTTAGGGGGTCCAGAATAAAGTAGTTTATAAAACCACCACTAGACACGTGGCATATCCACAATCCAGCCCCCCCCTGCTGCTTAAAACCACTTACCACCTCAGGCGATCCGGAATACCACCCTTTCCCAAAAAACCGCTTTCGCAGCATTTTCAACCAGTTTTCTTCCGAAGCGCATTCCGGGAAAATGAAAATGAATTTGGAAAAAGAAAGAGAGGTTTTTCTCCTTAACAGGATGAAGAACAAAAACCTCTCTCATTTTTGCATAGATGCCGTGAACAGGGAGAATCGAAGCTATCTTCAAGGCCCATTTTTTCAGTTTTTCATTTTCCTGTTGCAGTCCTGATTTTGCGGGAGGTGTTTCAGTGAGATGGAGGCAAATTTGGTGAAACCGAAGGATTTTTTTGTCCATAACATGCCCATATACAATAACCTCTTTCATTTTTTTCCCAGGTGTCATAATTAAAGAGAAACAGATGGCTAAGTAGACCCATTTTTCACAGAAATTCGGCAAGTTTTTCATGGCAGACAATTCAATATTTTTAGGGATTTTTTCTATTTTTGGCCAAGATTTCCCAGCTGTCAAAGAAGGAATTTGAAAGTGACATTATTGATAGGGTTTTGGCCCCTTAATATAGGATCCAATCCTATTTTTGTGGAAACTATTTGATATTGTACTATTTTTAGTATTTCAGTTCCTATTTAATAGGATCTTTATTTTTTATGTAAAGTTTATAAAGCCTATGATTTCAAGGTGAATGAGGTTAGACTGGCAGGGAGACGGCATGGATATATTCCTATCCACTGTAAAATGTTTTCAAACCTGTAAATGACCTTTATGAATGAATGCAGAGGCACTATCTTTCCAGATTCCTGTGTCATTTTTGTGGTGAAGTTTTCTCTGGTGTAAATTTTTATTCCTTTGTTTTTCATATAGTTTTTCTGTTCTCATTGCTTATAAGAAGAGTATGCTCAAGATTTGTCATGGACAGCCTGATATGTCTTAAAGACAATGTTTATGTTTTCTTCTGCAAATTGAATGCAGAATTCAGATAAGCTCTACTCTTCATTTGGAATGACCCCTGATCTTTTTCTCTCTCCGCCTCACAAATTATAAGAATCCATTGATATGACTGTCTTTCTTGGCTACATATGTCATTGTTATTTATTCATTTAATCGTCTTTTATCTTTGAATCCATTTTTCCCAATGAACCTTTGTTGTCTCAACTAGAAACTTTAAAACAAATCTTGTTCTACATAGTTAGCCTAATATCCATTTTCAAACAAATCTATATCAAACAGAAAGATCCCTCTTTGAGTCTTGGAGGGATAGATCTAAGACTCGAAGCAGTTTTGATGTTGCCTCTTTGATTGCCTCCAAAGCCTTGGGAAAATTATAGAGTGATAACAGAATGGTGACCATACTGGGGAGACTTTCCCCAGTAGTACACTTCAAGATCCAGATCTGATCATTGATGGTGGACAGTGACCAGACACAAGAAGGATGAAATATTTCACCTGGTGACTCCAATCAGCTCCAGAAAGTGCCGACTCAAAGGCTCCATTGGAGGAAGATCCTGAAGCATGACCAAGCAGCCTAGAAAGACCAAGTACTCAAGCTCAAATTGTATTCATGATATTGTTGGTTTCATCTGTAATTAATTTCTCTCTTATCATGACCTTGGTCGAGAGTATATTGTTGAAGTTCAGGATAATCATTTTCAACCTGAAGAACCTCAAAGGATTGAGCCCATTCCCCTAGCTCTAGTACCCACTCCTACACCTATAGGAAGACTTGATAGACATAAGCCTCCTTCTTTATTTTCTACAGATGTAAAGATCTCTGATACATATGTGAAAAGTCCAGATTCATAGGTCGAAATTCCAGCCCGTTATAGGCCCCTTGCTTTACCTCCTATACCTGAGAAAATCCCAGAAAGACACAAACCTCTAGATTTGCCTCCTATTCTCCATGACCTCCCTGTCAATTACATCAATAATATGCCCAGGTTTGATGGAGAAAATGTGAATATCAGTGCTAAAAAGCATATCCAAAGTCTTGAAGATTTATTTGACCTTTATGAGGTTAAAGATGACGATGTATATATCAGGATTTTTTCCTTGTCTTTGCAAGACAAAATTAAAAATTAGTTTAAAAATATCCCAGATGCAAGCATTAACAATTTCCATCAGTTTGTGCAAGTTTTCCTAGATTGATGGGTGATCATGGGAAATGTCTTTCTCATCCTAGTAGAATATGACCATTTGAAAAGGCAGCCAGGGGAGATAGTACCTCAGTTTTCAGCAAGGTTCAATAAGATATATCATGCAATGCTTTCTAATATAAGACCACCCCCAAGATCAACTCATTTTCATTTCCTAGATGCCTTTGATCCTGAGATGTCATTCAAATTAAGAGAAAGGAACACTACAACTCTCGAAGAAATGAAGAACATTGTAGTTGATGTGGAGGCCAACTTGTTGATCAAAAGGTCAAAGGTAAAGAACAAAGAAAAGGAGCAGTTGAAGTCATCAAAAGCTAAACTAGACATTTTGGCCAGCACCATGGAAGAGATGATGCAGAAGATTAGCAAGAAAGATGAGCTTGTTGTCCAAAGACATCATGTTCCATTGATTTCAGAGAAAGAAAAGGTCACAGTTCCCAAAAATTTTGCAGCTCACCCTTGGTGCCATGGTTTGGATTATGATTCTTTCATGTATTCAATTCACAATACAGTCGAAGATGAAGTTCCAACTCATCTTGTTGAAGAGCCGTCATCTAATAAGATGTGCATGTTTGATGAATTTTCTTACTGGCATAATCTACCCAAGTGTGATCAGTATGATGATGATCATGAGGCTGAAATAGATGTTGAATGTTCAAAGCAACCAACAACACATCATTGGCAGGAGGAATATTAGTTATAGCTCAGATATGACAATCAGCCTTTGCACAACAATCATGACAACGATGAAGAAGATGCAGAAAATTTCAAAGTAAGGGAAAAACCTTTGCCCTTATGTTTCTCTTCTTTTCAATTTTTGAGAGGAAATTGTAAGCAAGTTGTCAATAGTAGAGAGGGAGAATGTTTTGATCAACTAGGTGAAGATGTCATTGATGATGTGGAGGCTATTCCAAACCCTGAATTGTAGCCCTTGACCTACTTTGATTTTCAAATTCCATATGAAATCTTAAAGCTCGAAACAGGTGATGAGTTGATTCATCTTGATTCATTGCCTCTGTGCTTTAATTGATTTCAAATTTTGAGGGGAAATATTGGTCAGATTCTAGTTGAAAGTTACAGTGTAATCCATGAAGCACCAATAGAGCCAATGCCACCATTATCTAAAACATTTTATGACCCTATAGTTGATATTATGGATAATGTGTGTTTTCAAAGTCAGTTTTCATTTACCCCCAATGATTTTAAAAATAGTTATGATATAGATATGATCAGACAGTCAGCTATAGGGATGTGTTCATTAAAAGAATCATTTCAGAACCCATCAGAAAAGTTGCAGCCATGTCATGAAATGCACGAGGATGAAAATAGCATAGATACAATGCCAAAGCATGTTGCTCACTTGGCTGAATCCAAAAATAAAGGAACATGTCATTTCTACCTTGATCCTATAGCTACCTATATGGATAAATTTTTCATTGCAGAGACTCAATCTATCTCTGGCATTACTTTTGTTCTTAAAGATTGTCGAGGTCTCTATGGTAAATATCAATCATGTTTTCAGCAGTGGCCTTTACACTTTGCAATTTTGAGTCTATGGGAAAAAGGTCAAGTTGCCCTTTTTATTGTGCTAACAAGCAGTCAAATAGTCCTCTAGTCTCAGCAACTACTTGATTGGCTTCATTGGCATTTTTATATTATTTGATTTAGCATGATTTTAGGCAGTATAGGGTAGGTAGGAGAATGTGAATAGGCTGAACATTTTGAGCATCTCTTTTTCAACAGTGTTCATTTTGGTTTGGTTTCAGTGTAAAGATCAAAACAGGTATAGTTTGTAGAAATATTTTGGGATCAACCCAATGGATAAAGCACCGGTCTGCATGTTCAAAGCTCGGTAGTTCTTGACACCTCCCGAAAGAGATGCCATCCTGTTGAAGGAAAATCTTCCTACGGACAGGTAGATCTCCTCAAAGAGCTAGACTCTTAACTCTAAGATAAAAAGTTGTTATCATGGTCACTAACTTCCTTTTAGATCTAGGTGGACTAGTGTGTGTGGAGGAAGGAGAAAGGAAGTACCTTTTACCGGTGTTTGTCCCTACACACTCTGAGTTGAGCTCCAATCTTTCACTCCTTGATAAGCCCTGTAGACAAACAAAGTATGACCACTTCCTACTCTATCAGGATTAGTCTGAAATAGGTCTATCTACTAAAGAGACAAATTCATGTGAGATTGAACATGAATTAGAAAGAAACAGGCCAAGCAAATTATATTAATGAGGACAAAACATTGCTTACAGTCATAGATGAATTGCAGTAGTTTCTCCATGTCCTCCTTGTCTACCCCTTTCTCAAAAGATCCATGATCCGAATGATGATAGCTTCAGCGATTTCTACCTATGAGATCATAGGTCTCTTGCCTTCAAAATATCTCTGTTCCAACACCACTTATAAGATCATAAGTTTGGTGTGATTCTCTTTTTTCAGTCCTCTTCCACCATGAGAAAGCTTGCTTATATAGCCTTGGAGAGGCTCAACAACTTGAGATATCTTTGGGAAAGGTGAGGATTTCCCTCCTTCAGTTGATGATCTACCCTAAGATCATGGTTGGGCTAGGGATTCGAGCTCAACTGCCTTCTAAGAATGAAAAGATCCTTCCCTCATTCATCTCAACAACTCAACTGCTGCCTAAAATAGGTAGCGCTCCCTCAAAAGGGCCATCAGAGTGCTATAGTGCTCCCCAGTAGGCTTAATGGGGTTTCCATCACTCCTAAAGACACCAACGCTCCCTTAGAAGGGCCAAAGAAGCTTTATAACGCTCCCAAACAGTGTAAGGGGGAGCTCCAGCACTCCCAGAAGAGGTATAGGGGAGTGCTCCCCTCCAAAAACTGAGTGTTTTTAGATGGAAAAAGGTTCATGAGCCCAATTAACCTTTCCTCCTCTTCCAAATCAAGTTTTTGACATGTGCCAAGTGTCCTCCTGATGTCATTTACAGGTACGACATAGGCATCATGGTAGTATGCTTCCCTAACATTTGTGACACTTGAGAGAAAAATGCGACACTTATGACCTTTGTAATGACGACACTTGTGACACTATCAAAGTGAGTATTTTTTATGTGTAACACATCCCCAGGTGGAGCCTATGTTGGGGTCCTATAATTATAGGTAACTCGATTCTTCGACTACTGATTTGTCATTGCCCCCGTGATGAAGAATTATGGCTCGGTTGACCCATTTTTCCCCTCCATCCATTTCACTCGATCCTCCATCACCCTATTGCACCCTTCATCCTATGTTATGCCCTCACTCCCTTGTGTTTTTGACCCATTGACTACACCTAGCCCACCACTCATCCGAATAAACAAACTTAGGTTAAAAGAAAAATCAATTGGTTTAGTATAGTTAAACTAGGTTAGTCTTATTAATGATTAATTACTAATTAATTAATTAATGATTAATTACTAATTAATTAATTAATGATTAATTATGAAGTTAGTTGTTAATACTTAGGTTAGTGCTTTATAACTCACACATTAAAAACAATTAAAAATATAATACCAATTATCCTAAGTAATAAAACAAATATTAAAACAAACACATAAATAAATAAAATCAAACATTAATAAACAAAATACAAAACATTAAAATAAACCAAACTTAAAAAATTAAAACAAATTAAATAAAAAACATATTATAAAACATAAATATTAAAAACAAAAAATACAAAACAATATAAAACAATAAACAAAACTTAATATAAAACAAAAACATATATAAAACAATAAAACAAAAAAAAATCAAAGTAAATCCTAAGTTTCTACCCACCCCACCTATAACTTCACTTCATGGACACATCACAAATAAAAGAAAATCAACGGATATAAATAATTCCAGACCCCCCCTTGCCATCTGAAACTTAACGCTGGGGGGGTCCGGAATAAAGTAGTTTATAAAACCACCCCCAGACACATGGTGGCTCCACAATCCAGTGGAGCCCCCCATTAAAACCACTTACCACCTCAGGGGGTCTAGAATACCACCCTTCCCCGAAAAACCTGCTTTCGCAGCATTTTCAACTCGTTTTCTTTTGAAGTGCATTCTGGGAAAACGAAAAACGAACTTGGAAAAACTGAGAGAGTTTTTTCTCCATAACGGGATGAAGAACAAACCTCTCTCCATTTTTTCACAGGTGCCATGAGCAGGGAGAATCAAAGCTATCTTCAAGGCCTATTTTTTTAGTTTTTCTTTTTCCTGTTGCAGTCTTGATTTTGTGGGAGATGTTTTGGTGAGTTGGAGGTGAATTTGGAAAAACCGAATGAGGTTTTTGTCCATCACATGCCCATATACAATAAACTCTTTCAGATTTTTCCTAGGTGTCAGAATTAAATAGAAACAGATGTCTGAGTAGACCCCTTTCTCGTAGAAATTTGGCAAGTTTTTCATGGCGGATGGCTCAATATTTTTAGGGATTTTTTCTATTTTTGGCCAAGATTGCCCAGCTGTCAAAGAAGGAATCCAAAAGTGACATTGTTGATAGGGTTTTGGCCCCTTAATATAGGATCCGGTCCTGTTTTTGTGGAAACTATTTGATATTGTACTATTTTTAGTATTTCAGTTCTTGTTTAATAGGATCTCTGTTTTTTATGTAAAGGCTATAAAGCCTATGCTTTCAAGGTGAATGA
The DNA here is from genome assembly GCA_010110895.2 of Picea sitchensis. Classification (NCBI taxonomy): domain Eukaryota; kingdom Viridiplantae; phylum Streptophyta; class Pinopsida; order Pinales; family Pinaceae; genus Picea; species Picea sitchensis. The sequence continues at coordinate 21,146 of SNQJ01S0022518.1, forward strand.
GGTTAGAATGACAGGGAGATGGCATGGAGATATTCTTGTACATTGTAAAATGTTTTCAAACTTGTAAATGACCTTTATGAATGAATGCAGAGGCACTATCTTTCCAGATTCCTGTGTCATTTTTTGTGGTGAAGTTTTCTCTGGTGTAAATTGTTATTCCTTTGTTTTCCATATTGTTTTTCTATTCTCATTGATTATAAGAAGAGTATGCTTAGGATTTTTCATGGACACCTTGATCTATATTAAAGAAAATGTTTATGTTTTCTTCTGAAGATTGAATGCAGAATTCAGATAAGCTCTACTCTACATTTGGAATGACCCCTGATCTTTTCCTCTCTCCACCTCACAAATTATAAGAATCCATTGATATGACTATCTTTCCTGGCTACATATGTCACTTTTATTTATTCATTTAATCATCTTTTATCTTTGACTCCATTTTTCCCAATGACCCTTTGTTGTCTCAACCAAAAAATTTAAAACAAATCATGTTCTGTATAGCTAGCCTAATATCCATTTTCAAACAATTCTATATCACACAGAGAGATCCCTCTTTGAGTCTTGGAGGGATAGATCCAAGAGTTGAAGTGGTTTTCATGTTGCCTCTGTGACTACCTCCACAACCTTGGGCAAGTTACAGAGTGATAACAAACCCTATTGTGGATGGATCAATATGTTGGCAGAGTGTTCAGTCTGTGGATGACGATCTTGAGGCAACTTTTAATAATTGGAAATCTAGACGATATGAGAACTTCTCCAAGTTTTGCGCAACTATCCACTCAGTAAGATGGATTGGGAAGGATATGTGTTAATATCCAACACATGATGGGACTTCGTATCTTCACAATTTTCTCATTGATATGGACGATAAGGTTGAGGAGGAGCAGAGAATTTCATCACTTGAAATAGATGGTGGGTTAGTCATAAGAAAATGATTTCCTCTTGTATTGATGCTAATTTTGCAATACAATATTGATTCCTTCCGCCATGGCAAGCTAGCCAATCAGCTGAAAAGAAAAAGATGAAGAACCAAGTTTTGAATTTGGAGACATATGATGGTTTATTTGATCTAGTTAAGCATATTGAATCTTGTATTAAGGTATGGGAATATGTGCAACTAACATCACATTTTTGGGTGCATAAATTATTTCATTCTATAGGAACAATTCTAAAATCCTAGTATGTGCATGAGGAAACCAAGAGATAGACTACATGTTGGAAGGTACTAGAAGATAAGTTTTGCAATGTTTTTTCATTTTTTACTAAGTCTTTAGAAACCACATTTGTCTTGCAACAAATTACGAAAAAAAAAATCAATAATGAATTCAAGCCTAATTTCCCCTCTACAATATGTCCCAAGCATGAACATATTCTTCAATATAGTTTTTATCCATCACCTAAAAGGATCCCTATGGCTTGCAACAAGGTTGAAAATGATCTTGAATATTCTCAAGACCTAGAAGAACTTAGACATTTGACCTTTAAAGAGTCTGTGGGAACTAGAGAAGTTAGAGACAATTCACGTGGTAATGTCTCTAGTTCTTATACTCATCCTCTAAAGTTGTGGAAAGTGTTTATTGAGAGTGAAGAGGATCATAATTTATCCTCTATAAGAGATTACTGGGAGGAGTAGACTATGATAGAGACTAAAGAACTATTGCAGGAGTATGAGAATTTATTCTCGAAGAGCTCTTCAGAACTTAAGGGAATTAAGGGAGACTTGGGAGAAATAAGGATAGAATTGAAGCCTGAAGATAATCCAGTCAAGAATAGACCATATCGCTTGAATCCTTGACTCAAAGAGAAGGTTTAGAAGGACATTGATAGAATACTTATAGCTAGATTAATTTTCCCTATGAACGAAGCCGAGTGGATCAGTCCAATTGTCATACAGGGAACGAAAGGAACTGGATATATCAGGGTTTGTGTGGATTATAGAAGTTTGAACTTAGCTTGTGTTATCACTGAAATTTTGTCCGCAAATGGTTACAGAAATCCAACATTGTAAAACAGTTATGAGGTCACCCATGGACCAAAATTACCACAAAAGCATTTCCAAAAGTTCCAAAACTATACAACCAGTGATAAAATTAAGGTGCACTATGACTACACAGGGCGCATGCGCACATACGCGATCTAGAAATGCACTAAAAGTGCACATGTGCACGATGCGTGACTGTGGTTTCTAAAAGCCACACACATCTGAGAACGGTGCATTTATGAGATTGGTCGGCCTCCCACCCACTTCTGGTTTAGCTTCCAAGTTGATTTGACACCCAAATCTCAGCTGAATCTGACTAGGTGGTTGGTCAAAGACCTAAAAATGCCCTAAATAGCCTCTTTTCACACTATAAGTTGGTTGTACAATACCTCAAAGAGGTGCTATAAAACAAGGCCATGTGTGCACTTCATTTTCAAGGAATTCATTTGCAAGGTTATGATGTTGTTATTCTCTCAGGGAATCATCTTTTCTCATCAAGAGTATACTAGCATCATTACATTGGGCAATCCATCTCACCTCTTGAGTGGATTAGATTGGGATTCTTTCACCATTTCATTCAAAGTTGTAAGAAGAGCTTAGTTGTGGGGGTCCAAGATCCCTCCCTTGGAGGAAGAAGGGACCCAAAGTCCTCTTTCTTCTTGGTGTTTTATTTCACTAATATAATCCTTGCCATTGGTGACATGAGTCTTGTTGGTTTTTTGTTCTTATGTCCTTATGCTCAATAGTTTAGTTGTTATTTTATTTCGTAGTTTAATTCTTAGTTTTTCCTTTTATGTTTATTTCTCTAACCCTTTCCTTTATAGTTGTCTTGCTTAGCTAACCCAACTAAGCTTGTAAGCACCTCTGTTTTTCTCATTTAGGTGACAAAAGAGGCGCAACAAATTGGCGACTCCACTGGGGAAAGGTATCAATTTCCTACCCCATTTGGGTTTTTCTAGCTCTTCTTTTGGTTTATTTAACCTGTAAGTACCTTAACCGGCCCAAGCCAACCTGCAAAACATTCAATTCAAAGCTGAATTAAGAGAATTCCATCTGAAATTTTCTTCACGGTCGTGTGTCATTTGTGTGACAGTTTATTGGCCCACAGTCACACATCGTGCGCACATGTGCCAAAATCACAATGTTTTTCTGCACACCTGTGCCCAAAAGATTGTTTCGGGTTGCGCACAGGCGCTCAGTGCGCCTATGTCTACTCTGAGACCCGCGCACCTGTGCAAAAAAATACACTTTGTAATTTTTTTTGTGATTTGGGGAAGGCCCCTAGCCTTCTTAAAAGTGATTTCATGCATATTGTAATATGCACCACACTTAGTTCCCTCTCCATATAAAGGGATTAGTCAAAACACATAGGCACTTAAGGGTTTTAAAATCATTATTTCCTCTTTTTCTTTCATTTTTCCACATGGATGGCTTGCTTTGACTAAAAGTATAAGTGGGAATCATTTGTAATCACATAAAACTTGCATTGGGACCAGAAGCTGGATAACAATCACTTAGAATTCTCTTCTCTCGCACTTCCAAGTGACCTTGAGAATTAGAAAAAGGTTGTAGGACAACTTCATCTCCCTTAAAAATGCTAAAACCTTTAGGAGAGGAAAATAGCCCCCTCGAGACTCCTCTTAGTTTATTTTTTCAAACACATCTCAGGATTGTAACGGGCCCATACTTGCCCACATGCTACAAAGATAGGATAGTGTTGAAGTTTACTATCTTAGATTAAATCACTAGGGAAGTTTAAAGGTTTTGTAATGAGCCCATACATGCCCACATGATCACAATCTAGGATAGTTTCAAAGCTTTCTTAGATTAAATCACAATAGGGAGTTAAAGGAATAGTAAAGGACCCACATGTCCACATGCTAGTTTCCTAGGTACTTTTGAATTATGCAAGGTTGTACCAAAGGCATTTAGTTAATTAAGTAATCAACACTTGTAAGGACCAAGTGAATTCCACATGCAGCAAGGTGACACCTAATTCATTAAAACACTGGCACACTTTCACTCATTCACACACAAAAGTCACTTATCACTCACATAGTTTTCATCTTGAAACATGGAGGTCAAAATAAGTTTCCTACAAATGGATTCCGAAACACCCCACCCTTTTCTTGATGAAACTATCCACTCCCATTTAATTTCAATGAGATTGGCTCACACCCCCAATCTCTCAAACAAACCACATCTAAATTTTTTTCTAAAAACTCACTAAGTTTTCCTCCACAGGAGGTACGAAAAGAAAATTTTTAGTCTAGGTAGGATTTTGAGGATAGGCATCCAAATAACTCCCTGTTATTTGGTTCTCACATTGTCAAAACAATAGAAGTTGTCAAATAGGGAATTGAAAATCCTCCAAGTCAAGTGTTCCTAACACCATAAGGCAGGGAGATACCCATGAAGGGTTGAAGGCCGAGGTCTAATTATTCTGTGCATCCCCCCTTGAGGCACCCACCTCTTGAATGGGATCCAGCCCGTGACCCATTTCTTAGGCCAAAAATCTAAATGCCACACTTTGACTGAGTTACCTAGTGACCAAATTTTAGGACATCTACCCAGGTGGCAATTGTGGGCTGCAATTGCACCTTGATCGGATTTTTTGTGNATTAGGAAGTATCGCCAGCTCTTTCAGGATATGCCCCCTTTACCCCTCATTATAACTGTTTACTTCATCCTTCACTAGTTTCTCTTCCGGTGACTTCAGACCCCACTGTTGAGTACTATTGGAAGGTCCAGTGCTATTTGAGAGGAAGGATGTTACGTCTTTTAGGACACGAGCATTTGTTTTCTTTGATCCCCCATGTGGACAAAACCCACTTATCCACATATATGATTCTTTTTTCAAAACACTTTATGTATGATGCACTTCTGATTACATTTAGATTTAGATATATATCGTGTAAATCTCAAAACTTGCAACAAAAGGCTCTTGTTTATTACTCTCACCACAATTCGCACACATCCACTCAGCTAGTCGGACATCATAGGGGACCCACAGAACCCCCATCATTCCAGATGCTTGCTAAACCTCCCTCCTATTTTAGGGGGAGTTATTAGTCTTGCCAACTCATTGGCCCCACCCTCTCACACTTCTGTGAGTTCCACTATCTTAGGATCATCTTTGCTTGGTTACACCTTACTTGGGTCCACTTCCCAAGGTCCACCGTCCGCTTGCTCTCCTTTACATGAAATTAGGGGGGCAACTTCCTCTCAAGGGGGAAGTACCAACCCACCTAGTCCCCCTCAAGGGTCAGGTTAACAAACCACTCACATCATGGCTGGAACTAATCCTCTACCACCACCACAGATGCCATATTTGGCCTCTCTTAACATACCAGATTTAAGAAAAATCACAAATGATCCTATATTGCATGACCCCACATGGCCTGTAATTCCTACCAAACTACCTTCAGATATCCCCAAGTTTGAAGGAAAGGTAGGGGATGACCCTACCAACCATGTCATGACTTTCCACCTATGGTGCTCTTCCAACAACATTATGGATGATTCCATCTGACTACGATTATTTCAACGCACACTCACTGGCCCATCAGCCAAATGGTGTGTAGATGAAAAATTGGGGTCCCATGTGACTTTCGAGTCCTTGGCCAAAGCATTTTTTACCTTCTTCCAATTACCAATCCACCATGACAATGGTCTTGAACTACTCTCTAATTTCAAACAAACCTTAGCCACCCATATTTTTTATCACATTCACGAATTGCGTTGACGAAGTAGTTTGTGCAAAGTCAAAACCACCAAACAACAGTGCCTTGACTGGTTTCTCAGATCACTAGTCTCTCTCCTCGGTAAAGATGTGGCTTCCACCTTCCCTCAATCAAAAGAAGAAGCCATCAGTAAGGCTCAACAATATGACCTCATCTATTCACAATCAGGGTACTTGTACACAGTACTTCCTGACCTCCCAAAACCCGTGCCATTCAGCCAAGACAAACCCGGGATGTCTCACTCAGCAGACAGATTGATTGGTAATACCACGCACCACAGTCCACAACCCCAATAGCCACCAATGTATGGCACACCTCAATATCTCCTGGCATATGGGGGAACCTCTTATTACCCTCCACCCCCTTATCAACAACCATATCCTATTGCTATTCCTCCACCTATTAGTGGGCCACCACCGGCACCCACAATACACCCACCTATCCAAACAAGTTCTGGTACTCCCTCCACCTCAGCTTATACTCTAAGTACTAGCGAAAGCGCCATGCCTTCCTATGTACCTTACAGATCATTACCCCCACAGAATCTGCACTTTCCATTCCCTAGTCCTCCATAGCCCATGGCTCCCCCACACCTTCACGCTAGGGTGAATTTTGTTCAATGCTCTCCCCTTCAGCAATATCAAAATTTTGAACAATTGAATACAGCAAATCCAACCCATCAGTCGAATAATGCCAAAAAGAAAGGAAAAAACAGGAACAATAGAAACCCAAGTCAAGGCGAGAATCACCCCCAACAGAACCAACCTACTGGAGGCAACCAAAATCAAGGAAATCAGAACCCCTAGGGGGGAAATAACAATAGGCGTCAAGGGAGAAATAACAATACTATTAGAACCACCTTCCCTTGTGCCCTTTGTGGTGAGTTCGGTAATTATACTCATCATTGCCCCCAAATCGCTGATTTTAAACAAATGAAAGACTCAGGAAGTATGCCACACCCTCCAGCACCGCTTGCCCTTCAGTAGGCCCCACAACAATACGTGCAACAACCTCCCCCAGTCGTGTTGCAGAATCCCATTCCGCACTAGGGTGTGATAAACACCCAACAGGACGTGCAGCCTACCCCACCACAGTTGGGACAGTATCTCAATCCAAATAATCCCGCATATCGTACTATCCTCCTCACCACTGAGGAAGAAATCCTTTTACAAACACATATTCGTCAATATCGTGCACCCACTAAGTCTCCTTCCATTCCTCCAGAAATAGTCCCAGCACCAATGGGACCCCCATTGGTGATTCCTCGCCCTAACACAAAAACACCTCTTTGCATCCCTCGCATACCATTGTGCAAAAATGTCCACAACCCATAGGCTAGGGCAGCTCATAATTATAGTTTGGTCGATAGGCTAGGCTAGGGCTAGGGCAGCCATGTCAGTCTTAGAAGTCTTTCAAACTTGTCCCACTCAACGAAAATCATTAGCTTCCACCTTGGGGGCAGTCGACCCCGCAGATACTCAACTCATCATATTTGAACTCGACAGCGGAGAACCTCACCTCCCCACTCTAATCTCTTTTCAAATCCCAGTAAAAATTCAGAACATTACAGTTCATCGGTGCATCATCGATGAAGGCACATCCACATGCATTATGTCCAAGTCTGTATGGCAGAAACTTGGTTCACTCGAACTCATACCATCTGTCATTACCTTAAGAGCTTATGATGGACGACCATCGTGTCCTGAGGGGATCTTCCAAAATGTACCTGTAGAACTTGGGGGCAAGACCATTCTCATCAACATTGAAGTTATCGATGCCCCACTCAATTATAATATCCTGTTTGGTCATAGCTACATGTATGCTATGAAGGCAGTTGCCTCTTCCGTCTTTTGAACCATGATGTTCCCCCATAATGGGAAGATCATTACCATTTACCAAGTCTCGCATTACGAGCCTAACCCTTCTGCCAGCATCGATAACATTCTCCCTCTCATCCACACAAGTCATGAAGCATACCCACTCATTGAAATGGGTCCCAAAATTTTCAAAGACCCATCATTGTTAGGAACTTACCAGGGTGCACCACCGCTCCTTCATCAATCCAATTAGGTATGTGTTGTATCGTCCAAAGGAACTGAAATAGAGGATACCCTTCCTCCTAGGGAGGCTTCTATCATATCTGACGTCCCACTAGTCGTAGAGCTCCCCCCTCATGAGCCTCCTGCAAACTCGTCGACTCCACCAGTTCATGATTTCACCTCTCCCCAAGGCCATATCCCAGTTTGGGAGACAGTTCCCCAAGCCATTACTCAAATCCCCTTCTTTTACCCTCCACCAGGCGTACAAGCTTTCCAAGTAGCCGCAACGCTTACTCTCCCTAATATGGTGTTGGAAATTCTAGTTTGGTATTTACATCCATCAAAGATGGTCCCTCAACCATCCCTTCCCCCCTGTTAGCGATTAAAAATGCACTGGTATTTTGATGAGTATTTCCATCAATATTCAACTGATTTATCATTTTCTTCGGTCTCTTTACCAATATCCTAACCTTCATAGCGTTCATTAAGCTCCTGTTTGATCACTCTACTCACAAATCCTTTGTTTCTATACCTCCAGACCTGCAATACAAGATACAAATAAATATAATTTATTTTTCTCTAGTCTATGCTATAGAGATTATAAAACAAAGAAAATATATCATTGTTTTATTTTTATGTTTTATATCCCATATTATGGACAAAGAAATATATAGGTTTATATATGCTAACTTCAGGTCTGCACATCAAGTGCATTCAATACAAAGTCAAAGTGCACATTCATATATAAGGCCCCAAGCCAAAGCCGAGTCCTCAAGCCTAATATCGATTCAAACTACAGTCACAAACCCGATCCTTGTGACATGCTACAAAATCACATAAAGCCCAACACTGAGTCAAGTCATAAATCACAAGCTCCTATCCTATCCACCTCATCAACAAGTGTCGGTTATTGGATTTTGTAAATGTATCATGTAAGGTTTGGCACAGGTGTCAATTTTGTAAATAGTGAGTCTTATTTCACTAACAGCTATTAGTCGAAACTCAAGCCACGAATCAAGCCACTAATCAAGCCATGTGCTCAGCCAAAGCAATAACATGTCTTCTTCATGGGAGCAAGAAGGAAAACAACGGGGCACATAAGTGTGTTTACAGATCATTTGTTTGTTTTCATTTCTTCCAGGTCGCAGGAAATTGATGAAGATAACCCTTGGAAAGGATACCCAAGAGTTTGTTTGATAGCTTATTAGATTATAAAAGGTTTCTAGAGATCATTTGGCATGAGCATTAATCTTATTGGCAATGGTTTCTTCTTCAATAGAAATACTAGCATCTTCGTTGATGGGCATTTTACTTTCAGGTCTTATTGGTAGGTTATCAGCAGCATTGTTCTCCGCTTTCTATTTGAGAAGAAAACTCAATGAAGTGAAGATGACAGTGGCTTAATTGCCTCTAGAGATCACCAATAATGATAGAGATTCCAAGCCTTCAACCCATGCTACAACAAATCTCATTTTCACTCCAAGTCTCATGTTTCTGCTGCTGACAAAGGGCGACGTCACCATCCTCTGGATCTAAATATGATGAAGGGACACGATGATGTAGTCACACGACTTTGTTTCACATCAAATTGTCGAAGATTGGCAACATCTTGGGCAAACAGAGTAGTGAGGGTCTTTAAACTGGATGATGCTTCAAGCAAAAGCTTCAAGTTTTTACGGATCAACATGCCAAGTAGAAGTCATCCTGTAGTTGTTTCACTTTGCAAGGAAAACATCACAACTAGTTGCTGGAGCACATAATATAAAACAATGTATCTATGTTCTTCTCTAAGTTTCCCACAAACCCTTATCTTCGATGCATTGATATTGAGCAGTTTGAATGGTTCAAACAAGATTATTTGTGCCTAATTGACCCTGCTGACATTAATTCTCTTAAATTGGCTTTGGAGCAGATGTTTCACATCAAGCTGTAATATATCCACTGTCAATACCTAAATCAAAGAATAAATGTGTTAGCAGCTGAACACGGGTAAAGAAAGTCACTGTATCAATACAAATGAACAAAAAACTCTCTGTCAATTTATATGGAGCAAATTGAAGAAGACAATAAAGAATTTGGTTCAAATTCTAAAGGAACATATGGCAGCCATGGAGGGAGAGTATAATCATTTTGAAGATTTCCTTTTTGACCAAGATAGAACTTTCACCAGCGCAAAAGGCTAAATTATAACTAGTTAGTTGATGAAAAGCAGAGCTTTCACCAACTAACTAACAGATCGTAGGGCGAATTAGCTGGTGAAACCTGAGATGGGCAGATTTGGTGAAATATCACCCAAATCTTATTTTTCTCAAACCAAACATACTGAAAATAGTTTCTAAAGATGCATATTGAATTTACGCATCAAATTCAAGGTCCGGATTTGATAATAAAGATGTTTGAGGAGGTGTCAAAGTCAGATTAGACACATATTTTTGGGGCACAAAATCAGTTGTTTTTGCCAAAGATAGCAAATTCGATTCTATCATGATCAAAGTACATATATGAGCCTTGGAAGGCTATATGTACACGTCATAGGTTGAGAAATATGAATACTCTTAAAAGAATATGAGATTGATCTTAATTTAGGATCATCTTGTATTATTTAGGATCTATTTTGACTATCTGTTTTTAGAATATTTGATCCATCTTTTTAGGATCTGAAACTACTTTGTAAAGGCTATAAATCCTAGAGGGGGGTTCATTCATAGGGTGGCTTCAAAGCTGGATACTTTGGATATGTACTTTGACTCTGTTATGTTATATGAATCATAGTCTTCTTTGGTTATTATATATCAGTGTTTTCATATACTCCACTACTCTGTTATTTAATTTTGTTCAGCTTAGTTATTCATAATTGTTATCTTCTAGTATAGCTCATGAATATGAATTAGATTTTTCTTTACTGTCTTGTATGACCCTACATCTCTTGTACTTGGTTATCTTGAATGGTATTCTTCATACCTTTTTATCTACTGTAACTGATATCTGGTCTCTCAAAGCACTGGTTTATTTAGATTCATAACAAGTTGTCCTTTTCTTAGCCTTCTCAGTTATCCCATTGTTCCACACATACGTTGATTATTAAATTTCTTAAGTTACCAAGCATTCTTATCCTACAACCCTAAGAAGTTTCTTGAAGTGATAACAAATTGGCGTCATTGCTGGGGAGAGGAAATCGAAGCTCAGCTTCCTTGGGATATGACATAGATCCAGCTTTGATGATAGACAAAGCCTGGACATTATTTCGGTTGTAATTATCTATCTGGTGACTCCATGAAGGATGGATTCAGTGGCGACTCCATTGCTCTAAAATCTATTGGTGACTCCATTGGTATGACATGAACCAGATCTTTCCTACAAGGTATGAGTTCTGTGATTTTTCAAGTATTTTTGGTTACCCTCATCTAGTACCTACTAGAGATGAATGGGAACGTAGTATTCCTAGATTTCGTGGAAAGAAGTGGGAAGTGCCAACTGAACATTTACTGCATTTCCATGACTTTATTGACTGGATTGAAATTGTACATGAGGATGTTCAAATTAAGATTTTCAAATTTTCATTAGAATGGATTGCTCTTGACTGGTGTCAGTCTCTTCCAAGTGCAAGTGTCAGCTCTTTGGCTGATTTTCATTCTTCTTTCCATCTGTTTTGTAAAGACCATTTTCCAGATGACCTTCTCTATCCTCAATGCTGTCATGAGTTTTATTTATTGAATAAAGATACAAATACTCATGAAGATTTTGCTGCAGCAAAAGATATCTCTTGCCATGATCAAGAGATGGGTGGTCTTCAGGATGATGGCCATAGTATAGATGCTTTAAACAATATACCAAATGCATCCACTATCTTAGATTGTTATGCAGATCAAATTGTTCCCTTTGAAAAGTTTAAAGATGATAAGCAGATTAATAGATCAGAAATTAAAATTTTTGGATCTACAACAAAGGTTAAGCTGCCTACATGCAACATTGAGATCAATAAAGGCAGCTCTCAGCTTCCAGATTTACAAACCAAGGAAAGTTGTCCCAACCATGAGGAACAAGATTTTCAAAAAACATCAAATCTCCAAGAAGGACAGCAAGAGGATTATTTTTCTCCTTATGTACCTTACATGTCAATGTCAGATGAGAAGGATGAATGTGATGAGGTAAAAGGTGATATTGTTTCATATCTATTTCAAGATCCTATTGCTGATGACTCTATGCAAGAATCTTCATCTCCATCATTAGAAATTTTTCTTGATGTTCCCATATTTGATAAATATAGTGATGAGGAAGAATACTTTAAGTCTTGTGAAGGATTGTTGATTACTAAAATTGCATCTAGTCCTACTTTCTAGCAAAAAGATGATTATCAGATTGACACATTAGCAGGTGATAGTTTTATATCTATGGAAAATACTATAAGCATCCCTCATCTTTCAGATTTGTAGACATAGGGAAATTATAGCAGACATGAAGACTTGAAAGGTGATGAGCAGATTGACCAATCAGTAAGTGAAAGTATTTCATCTGCAGTATATGTTGAGGACAACCCACATTTTCCAGACTTGCAGATAAAGGTAGATTGTAGCATATATGAAGAAGGTGAGGAGCTGAAAAGTCTGTATCAACATGTCATCCTATATGTTTCTCCAACATATCTCGAGCAACCTGCATTCAATAGTAAGATTAGTATAGGCAGCCTTCAACATCATTTCAAATTACAGCTAGATCAACAGTCCAAAGAGGTATTGCTTTGTGAATTTGATGATCCTTTTGCTGACTATTTAGAGTCTATGAGAAGCATGGATGTTAAAATAGTTCTGTCAGAAGAAGATTGTCCTTATCATATGTTCAAACCTCTTTTCTGCATGATATGGCTTCCATTGTTTCTCGGGTCACGATCTAGTATGATGTCAGTAAATCAATTTCTTACATGGCTTCATTGGAAGCATGAATTCACTTGATAAGAGCCAGTACAATTAGTTAATGTAGGAGTTAGCAGAAGAATAAGCTCATCATACGAGCAGCTACATCCTTTTAGTTGTTAAGTTCATGAATAAGCAGGGTAGACTACAGGGAAGACTACAGGCAGGTTACAGGTTTGCAGAGTGTTAAGAACCAAACATCAATATAGCATAGAAAAACCTCAGGAAAAGTACTCAACGCCTTGAAAAAGAGATAATTTCAG